>BGPR01000151.1:288534-330494 GCA_013235015.1 Araneus ventricosus
TAACGCAGAAACGGAACAAGCAAGATAAATTATATTTAGCATGTAATCTATACACCAGCATTGTAGATTTCTGTCAAATTTTGGAACGAAATTAGTCTGCAGAAACTTTGTCTGTCTCTCTGTCGATGTGCAAGTGAGCACGATAGCTCAAAATCTTAGCTAGCTAGATGAATGGAATTTGGCGTTTGATGTTATCGCTAAAATTGTAGGTCTGTATCAAAATTTGGACTAAATCCATCCACAGGTTGGTTGTCTGTCTATTAGTGATTTTATGAACGCGAGAACTAAAAAACGCGACAAGCTAGCTAAATGAAATTTGTTAGCGGTATCTCCACCAGATATGTGGATTTATATCAAATTTTGAACCCGGTCGATCAAAAGGAAGATATCCAAATTGCACACTTGCTTTTCTTAAATATAGTACCAAGCATAAAACGCACCTAATTATGGAAATAAGTATACGAAAACGTCGAGGAGAGAGATATCCCATTTGGCTAATTCATGTTTTAGTATACTTTGTGTAGACATTGTGGTACAGTGATACCTCGAGATACGAGTTTAATTCGTTCCGTAACCTTGCTCGTAAGTCAATTTGCTCGTATCTCAAAGCAATTTTCCCCATTGAAATTATGTTAATCCGTTCCAGCCCCAAAAATGCTACCCCTAATTGTTTTTATTACATGTTTTTGAATAAGAAAACTGTATTTATAAATGACAAATATTGTATAAAAACATAATAAAAAAGAATGTAAAGCAAAAAAAAAAAAAAAAAAAACTGGTTTTATAAAGTGTACATACATATGTATTTGTATTTTGGTCACATAAATGTAAGCCCTGTTTCGTCACAATTGAAGACTTGCTGGGGATGTATCCATTGGCTTCTATCGGAAAAAGTTCGGAAAAAGTTTGAGATAATCCTCAGCTGCCTTCATCCGCTGCTCCTCACCACGCCTGACAACGAGGTGAATGCCGGTCCTTTTTCTAAAGTTTCAAACCAGCCTGACTTGGCTTTAAACGAGGTCTTCCGATGCCTCGTCCGTGGAGTCGCGGGGTCAGTTCAACAAATCACCGTAAATCGCTCGTGCCTTCTCGCATATGATGCCCTGTGTTAAGGTTCGCCAAGCTGCTTCTCCGTCACCCAAACCATCAGCAGTTTCTCCATCTTTTCATGGAGAGAGCTCAGCTTAGAATTATTAACAATAGCTGGCGTTATACCCTTTATCGACTCCTTCTGTTTAAGCACAGTGCATATCGTTGAAGTTCCTCGTATCTCAAATGTCGTATTTCAAAACAAAACTTCGCTGCTCGACAGCGCTCGTATCTCAAATAACTCGTATGTCAGGGCACTCGTATCTCGAGGTACCACTGTATTAAATTATGTATCGTCTGGTGTTGCTGCCGATACCGCCATTTTAAAATAAAATGAAAAATGCATCACTCTTTCAAAATGAAAAATAGATCTATGTTGTTGTTAGCTGAATTACTTTTTCGGTCATTTTACATCTACATAGATTCATAATGACAGCATTTTTTAAAGTTTTTGTCGCAGGCAAATACCGACCTTTATATGAAAATGAGCAAAAGATTCTGTCTAAATTGTTAACATTTAATCCTTTCAAGGGCCATTTTTTTCTAGTGTTGATGTAATAAAATAATTATGGGATTGAGATTAATTTAAGAAAAGAAATTCGTTTAGCTTATTGGATGACTTTTTTGTTAATTAATAATTAATTAAAAAGTCAAGTCACTTTTGTACGGTTTGAGATAAGAAATTGGAAATTATAGAATTCTGCTTCATCAAAAAATTTGATGAGAACTTCAAAATAGCTTACCTTGTACATTTAAAAATTGAAAAATTTGATGGGAAGTATACTTCCCACAGCCTTAGAAAGGGTGAAAGAATTTTATTTATTTATTTATTTAATGAAAAGTACACTACAGAGAAAACTCCATTTACAGAGTGCTGACAAACACACAAAGAACGAAAGTCACAATGAGTAAATAAAAAATAAAAATGAATATGCCTTAGAAAGCAAAAAGTAGAACACAGAGAATACATAAAATCATAAAACTTATACAAACGTATATGTAATTAAAAACGAAAACACATAATCACAAAACTTTACTATGACACCAAAAGCCGTATTTTTAAAAAAATTTAAAGTTCATTTCCAAAAGGCACACACTTGAGATTTAAAAAAAATGCAACACTTAAGATAAAAATAAATCAAACATGGCGCCAAAAAACTGGTCGAATACATAAGAACACGGAAAATCAAATAGCATAAAAACCTAAAATGTTGTAGAAAGGCAAAATACAACATATCATGTATTTAAAAGATGCAAACATTTCGACTTAAAAGCACCAAGAGACATATTAAAAATGACAAGTTCATCAGAGAACGTGTGAAAAATTTTATAAAACCTATATAACGAGAACCTGTTAATATAATTAAATTTTAAAGCATTAAGAACTTTTTATTCAGAACTTTTGAAAGTCTTCGCATTGTTTTTTATATCACTTTCGCTCAGAACGAATGCTCCGACATATTTTTTTTAATCGAACAATGCGCTCGTTTCATTTAAGTCCGTATGAGCGAAATTTTGATGCGTTTTTGCCACCTCCAAAGCGTTTTGCCTCTCTCTCTTTTTGCCCTCTGCTAAATTACTTTTTAATTATTCCACGTTGATATTTGCGTAAAATGAATAATTCAAGATTAATATCATCTATTTAATTTTACAGTATTTTTCTTTATTATTAATTATTTATTTAGATAAAGCGGAAAATAATCATAAATCGTTTAAAACCTCACTTTAAATTTGGAAATATCGAGTTAATAAAAGATAAACGGCACTTTTTCTGATTGTATGCATTCCGATATTTGAGAAAAATCTTTTGCAGTGTCATTCCCTCAAGACTTGATTGGTTGCCACAGATGGTATTGTTTTTTGATACACCGCCAATGATAGTGTTTCTAATAAGCTTTTGGATGGTTCTAAAGCTTCTGTCAAAGGAATCAATTCGTGTGACGTCTAGAATTTGATTGTATGCTGTCACATCTTTTGCTTCTGCGATGAATTTCCAAATTCAACTGCCGCTGCTCGTTTCAAGTGAGCATAAACTGTCTCAATTCTTAAATAATCTTTAGATTATGGGTAGCTGAAATTTCAAAACACCCTTTTAAAGCGAGGTTCTGGAGGAGAAGCAGGAAAGAGCATTTTCTTTTTCAAGTCTTGGAAAGAAAAGGTCATTTGTCTGTTTTTCTACCCGTGAGGTTATCTTTTCTTGTTTTCCCCCATTGGAATGATCTTATATATCCTAAATGGAGCAATACAAAAACACTGGGGAGTAAAACGTTCTATGGGATGGTTAAGGGAGACACGGATCAGTTCTGCTTGGGAAGTGAAATCCTAACCGCTTAGTGGTACAGCATCTAAACCAATTTGTAGGCAACAAAAAAGTTTCTATCGTTACACGTAAGGAGAATATTAAGTACAGATTTGCAGTAAATAAATTAAAGAATTACTATTAAAATAATTAAATATTGTTACGTAAATCGTCCGGTGAGTATACGGTGAAAACAGTCCAACAAGCAGGATAGTGCAGAAAGACGCTTTATTCACGAATATTCCGGAAAGCACGAAGCACAGATGACAAGAGAAACAACATTTGTACAAATTAGCAGCACAAACAGACAGCAAATCACTAATAACAACATTGACAGAACTTTCAATGCCGCTCAGTGTCTATTAGCTTACTATCTCGCATTACGGACAAAATCCCAAAAAGTTTCAAGACGTACAAACACATCCCACAGACGTTCTCTCGTCTCAGCACCTCCGGATTTTTATATCTTTTCCGACAAGATGTGACGTCATATAGAATCATCTAGTACAGGGGTTCATAACCTTATTCCTCCTAGCACACGCGTGCCATAGGTTGAGAACCTCTGATCTAGTATATTCTCTATATCTCTGTTCCTAATAGAGATAGGACGATAATTCTATTATTTTCGAGGATCTTCATTTTGTCGCCACGGTCAGGGAGTCATTGGCTGTCGCTTCCCCTGGCATCCAATAAAACCTCTGTAAATGTCTCCTTCCAATCATAAGATTAACATTGCTGGGAATCGACATTACAGGTTCGCAACAATATTGTGCAAAATCTATTTACACGAGCTATTCAGGAGAAAATATATTCTTAACTTATATATCATGTAAATGTGTTTCTAAAGACAATGAAGAGACGACTCGCCGTCTGACATTCAACACTTTTTTACTTTCTCGTATACGAAGTATACAAAGAGAAAGTATTGTAAGCAACAAAAAATTCGAACTCGAGATTTTGACGAATCTCCAAGTTTTAGATCTCGCTGATTACGAAAAACACAATTTTGGAACTATGTCTATCTGTCTGTGAACACGATAACACGATAACTCGAAAACTATTAGAGCTACGGGGATGAAATTTGGTATGTGATCTTTACACATAATTTGTAGGGTTTTTTTTTTCAAATTTTGGACAAAATCCGTCTACAGGAAGTCTGTCTGTCTGTCCACGTTCAAGTGAGCACTAAAACTCAAAAACTTGAATAGCTAGATGGATAAAATTTGGTACACAGTTTCATCATCATGAATGTAAGTCCGTATTAAAGTTTGGGCCAAATCCGTCAAAGGGTTGACTGTCTGTCGGTCTGTATAATTTATTTTTGAAAAGAATCCGTTATCTCCACGCGCTTGCGTACTGGAAGCAATCTTCTGTGCACGAGAAAGCTATGGAGCGAATTACGTCAGTTTGTCCTTGAGCCGGGAAGAACGGAAAATCGGTAATCTTTGAATTTGATTCTTTACCTTGATATTTTTCAATCACTATAATGAAAAACCTTCCGTGATAGTCACTGGATTCTGGGTAACAATAGGTTCGAATTTTTTTAGCCACGCGGGGAAGGGGAAACGGCACCTTTTGGGGGAAGTATACGAGAAAGTTTAGGGGAGAACACTCCCGCTGGTTTCTTTTACGTCTCCCCAAGAAGGTCAGTGATTTTTTTTAGAATGTTAAAATTAAAATTAATGGGTATTAACAGTATTAATTACGATATTTTTTACCTGTGCCTGCCAGGCGCATGCGTCCGAACTCGCCGGTGCGAATATTGTGCCAGACGGAGGCTTAACTTTAATAAAAGACATAGATGTAGCCTGCAAAGAGAGTTTTGAATTCGTTTTACACTCAAAACATTTCAGAATAGCATGCTGTAGTCAGATACAAAACAGCAATATCTGTTCATGGATTAACCGTAAAAATCGTTTTATTAATTCTGTTAACCGGGATTGTAGGGTATAATTTTTTTGCTATCACCGCTATCTGTTCGTAATTCGAGACGCTTCCCGTATGGAGCAGGGCCGGATTTTATTATAATATCTACATAAGAAGTTCTTAAGCTATAAATATCACGACAAGCTAAACTAATAAAACATTTAATTACAGAGAGAGTTGGTTTCAGTATTATCTCGAGCACAAAAAAATTCGAATTTAAAAGCAATTTTTAGCAAAGTGGTAAAAGAAATTAGAAAACTTTTTAATGTATTCTATGTACTCTAATTCAAAATTTGCCAGTGCTGTTGACTTGTGAATCAGGCAGCCATTTTTTTTTTTTTTTTTTTTTTAAAGAAAAAAAAAGTTATAAAAAATGGGCGGAACTAGTCTGCAAGCGAATTTGAAAACATGAGAAAAAAGAATCCTAAGAATAATGTTCTTAAATTTAAACGATACTTCATTTTAATTTGAATATGTTCGAACAATCTCTAGATCAAATGAAAACATAAAATTAGATTACACTGAAAATACGACAAAAAAAATCCAGAGTCCTCGCCTGCCGCAAATTATGGGGTCCCTATGCATTTGCCTACTTGATAATCCAGCCCTGATATATAGAAGGGTTATGTAGTAGAAAATGAGGGACAAACTCGATTCGATAAAGGTCAAGTGACCAGGGTAGTCGGGACTGTCACCGGTGTTTGCGTCTCTGTCCTGGATTGAAAAAATGAACCTTCGAGTAATCTGGAGTTTCTCGGGTAGAAGGTCAGAAAATCTGGTCATTTAAGGTAAGTCTATCATTTCACATTGTTCCGATCCACCCAATAGTTACCACATCAAATGATTGATAGTACAGAAAAAGACTTTCGTTTTCCTCTTCCAAAACTGATCCCGACGAGCGATAACTAGCCAAAGTTGGCAAACCTGTCCGAGAGACAACCCCTCTGCGATTGTATCTCCGCAGATCGAAGAAGGATCAAAATACAAATATCCGCCGACATCTGAAAGAAACTTTTGCTTCCGACTTTTCCTCCAAAAACTTGCCAGCGCCAAAAGGGGCGGGAAAATCCGAGCGAGAATTATTCTTCTGCGATAAAAAAAGAAAGAGCAATAAAATAATCGTAAAATAGTTACTTTCGGTGATAGCAATTATTCAGCCTCAGAGATGTAGCTTGTTTGTGAAGAAAAAATGACACTTTGTTGTGTTTACTTTCCAATTCAGAAGTTTCTTTGCTCTGTTGCATGATTTGTTTGAGTTCGCGACGTGCGTTGTTGATATGCTACAGCTGTTCGTCATGACGAATTTTTCCGCATTGAATAATAAGAGAAAAAATTCTCGGAATTTTTGTTTGTGTGTTTAATGCTATATTTGAAAAAAATTGAATTGGTTATAATACTAATCAAAGATATTTGTGCCTGCGAAAAATTCTCACAAACCGATGGTTGTTCGAATTGGAATTACTACTGAGAATTTGGGATTTTTAACGAAATTTTACTGTTATATTTTGAAGAAAAATGCTAGCCTTGTGTTGGTGCAAAAGTTCTCCAGCGACCAAGCGCCGATTTTTATGCGTGAGTACATTTTTATCGTTTATTTTAAAATTTATTTTGATATAATCTTGAATCTAAAAGGGATGATTTCAGTGATGAAGTTTTGTCTAATGTATGTGGATATCGTATTTGTTGTGACAACAATTTTCTGTTTATTTTGTTAAAATCCTTATTTCCTTAACATTTTTCATTTCATAATCAATTTGCTTAAAAAATGAGTTTGACTCATGGTTTATAAAATAACCTGTAAGAAAGTGATAGGAAGACGATTATTAGTTATTCTTAGTACAATAAATTATTTTGTTAAACTTAATCTTATTCATATCTACATTAATTGAAAGGAAGTTCTGTTGACAGACGATTATTTAACAAAATTCTTTTCAAAAGTTACTTAACAAACTGACTGATGATTATTTGTCAAAGTATAATGATTTATTGCCAGAAAACTGTTAAAAAAATTTGTATGAATTCCATTCAAGTTTCGAAATACTGCAGTTCAGGGGGAAAAAAAGAAATTTTTTTCTTGCCTTTTTATCGTTATTTTTATGCATCATTGGTATGTTTTCGTTTTCATTAATTTTTTAATAATTTTCGTGAAAATATAAGTCTGTTTTATAATTATGTGTAAATATTGAATAGCATCAACGTCGAGGGTTATTGAGTGTACAAAAAGTAATACAAAATATGTAAGTCAAAAGAAGAAATATTAAAATTTAATAAATTACAGTTCTAAAATAACAAAATATTAATTAGTCAGTTTGAAAAAAAATGAGATATAATTTATAAAATAGAAACATTTTCTTTGTGTTTTTAAGATTAGTTATAGAGTCAGTCAATTCAAGATATATTTAATTGCATTAATATTTGTTTTCACTATTGGAAACAATGGCTTATGCAGAAATACTACGATATCCTTCTTGTTTGTTATTTGTATTTATTTTAAAAGAGTTTCGATTTATAATGTATTGAAAAATTTATTTATTTTAGAAGAGTTTCGATTTAATTTTAAATCGTAGAAATTTTTATCGCAAGATACATTTTTCGGTATGACTTACGAAGTTCGTAGTTTTCTGCGTGTCGAAGTTTTTAAACATAGTGACGGATACTACAATCAGCAACATATCAATTTGCCATTATTTTGATAGCTGCGCGCGACCGCACCGATGATAAAGAAGACGTTTAGTCTCCATGAAATTAAACAACTTTCATTTTAAATTGTAATTAAAAATACGAAGAAAGTTTTGTAACCGCCCAAAAATTTTGATGAATTTCCACGTTTTAGATCTTCGTGAGTCCGAAAGTCATTTATGGAACTAAGTCTGTCTGCCTGTCAACGCTGGGAAACGCATCGAGTGAAGAAAGAAAGTTTGGTATATGGCCACCAAATTTTAAACCACCCCTTTACACTGAAATTACAGGTGTGTATCAAATTTTGGACCTAATTCGTCAATGGGTTAATTGTCTGTTCGTATTCTTGACAGCACGATGAATTAATAACACAACGAGCTACAGTGGCGAATCCAGGGGGTGGGTGGGGGGTCTATGGGGCTGCAGTCCCCGACCTAAATCAGAATTCTTAATTTTATTTAAAATCAAAACAGCTCTTTGTTCTTAATCTCCCTTTAAAGAAAAAAAGCCGTGACAGCATTGCTACCTGGCTTGACATTAAAGGGGAAAAAAAAGGCTGTGACAGCATTGCTTCCTGGCTTGACAGGCTCGAAAATTTTCCCACTTTTGCAGTCATTCCACTTGTACTTGCAACGTTGACGCAGTCGAAAACATTTTTTAGCTAGTTATTTCATTGTGTTTTTTATTGAATTATCGAAAGTATTGTAGTGTTCTTTATTATTCTTATTGTCAGGTGAGTCAAGTCTCTAAAATTAAAGTGGTTTACATAATCCATTTTGTGTCGTCACGACGATGCAAAGATTTTTATGATCTCAGCACAACCCCTCCTCCAAAACCGAAATCCTGGTTTCGTCACTGACGAGCTAGATGGATGAAATTTTGGCATATGGGTTTATCATCAGAGTTGTAGATCTGTGTCAATTTTTGGACCTAGTAAGTCGGAAAGAGGCCCAAAATATATCCTCGTTTCTCTTCACTATATTACGAAGTTCGGCCCTAAACGCGCCATTTTGTGCAAGTATATCTGAAAATCGAAGAGAGAGAGAGCACCTGGTTTCAGTGGCGGATTTTGACACTATGAGGCCACAGACGAAAATTATTTTGAGGCCCCTTCCTAAGAAAACTATTGATGATAAAAATGTGACTTAAAATAACTTATTTATGCTTTTAATCCTAGGTCTGTGCTTATCTTCATTATTTAATTTGAAGCCAATTTTTATATTATTATTTACCTGATTTCTAATATTTATTTTCCCGCATTTTTTAAAAAAGAATATACTTTACTGTTGGCAGAAGTATATATGTTACGGTCAATCGGTTATTGTGGATAATCACCGCCGATTATTCATAACAACCAAATAAGCCGATTACAGTGAATAATTTATGAGAATTTATCACATTAACCGGTTATTATGATTAATTACCAATGAAGTTTGGTCAATGTAATTATTTGCTGTTGAAATCTATTTTTGGTTTTTTTCTACTTGAAAATTTGAGGTGTGTTGGTCACAGTTAAAGTTTAATCGCTTTAAATTAAAGCTTTTCGAACCCAATGTATTTGTTGATTGTTTTCGCACTATCTCCTGTTCAGGGGCGTATTTGGACAATATGAGGCCCAAGGCGGAAAATTGTTTTGCGGCCCTTACCTTACCAATGTCGTAAATTCGCAGTCGTCTTAACACTGCGATGATGTCGAATAGATTTTGAGGCCCCCCTCAGTCTCTTTCGGTAGGAGGCGAGCGCCTCTAGCGCTTGTGCGAAAAACAGCCACTGCCTAGTTTGTTAACTTCGGAAACTATTATACGGTAACAACGACTTTCAGACATAAAAATCTTATTTCAGTCCAAGGGAGATCTAAAACGTGGAGATTCATCAAAATCTCAAGGACGGAATCTCTGACCATCTCAATACTAACTGCCACACTGGTTTTTGCATACGAGTTAGCAAAAACGGAGATCGAGCATGATTTTCATAACAATAAGCACTCTTTTGATACATATAACATATTCTAGGCTTGCTCTATTATGTAACACATGCACAGAAACAATTTTTTTTTCTTTAATTTTTGTTGCTGTCGTTCTAAAGAACACTACTTTATTGTTCATTATTTTGAATTTTAAAGAATTAAAAGAAAAATTTAATTCGTAGATTAACTGCATGGACTGAATATGAAAGAAGATATTCAAATTTATCCCGTGAGGTCATAAAACAAAGCGTCTGAAGGTCACACTTGACTCGAGGCCTCGTCACAGGGCTCGAGAGTTTCCAGTACGGCAATAAACATTTCAATCAAGAGCTGAGTTACAGTTGCGATTGTAATAAATTCACTTTTTAATGCGGTCGGGAATAAATATAAAAATATGAACCCGTTGACATAAAAAGAACTTTTTTTTCACCAAGCTGTCACTGAAACGGACCAAGAAGAAACAATCACTGTGGTTGTTTGTCAATCATGCAGAAGAAACCAGTGGTTATTGAATGTCGCCCTTTTTAACGTAGGACTACGTTCCTCCCATTGGGGTCTCAGGCAGAAATTTGATTCACACGCCAAAACGACACAAAACTTGGTATGGGAGATCCTCTATATCTCGGTAACTACATATGTTAAAAACATAGCTAATGTCTTATTTTAGAGATAAAGGGTAACAACAGAAGTTACAAAATAATTTTGAAAATCGTAATTGTAGTTCAGTGACTACGGAGTCACAAAGTTGGGCAAAAATACGCATGAATTGGTGACGCGATCCTCTATATCTCGATGACTACATATGTTAAAAACATAACTAATGTCTTATTTTAGAGATAATGGTTAACAACAGAAGTTACAAAAGAATTTTGAAAATCGTAATTGTAGTTCAGCGACTGCTGAGTCTCAAAGTTGGGCAAAAATACGCATGAATTGGTGACTCGATCCTCTATATCTCGGTAACTACGTATGTTAAAAACATAACTGATGTCTTATTTTAGAGATAAAGGATAACAACAGAAGCTACAAAAAAATTTTGAAACTCGAAAAAGAGTCACGCGAGTAAAGTAGTTCTACGCCTTTAAAACATCAGTGGCAATTCGAAAAAGACAGCCTCCCGTCATTTGTTTCTCAGTAGATGGATAATATTGGGTTGTTAGTTAAATTAAAACATTAAAGCATAATATTTCGTCTCGCGCGATGTGAATAATTATGTAGGAAAAAAATTTTGCAGAGAGACATTTGCAATAAAAGGCGTTTCCAAAAAATATTAAAATCGTTAAAAATCATGAAAGTTACACATCAGTTTTAAATTACTCTTATTAGAACGGGGATATTCTGGATTTTATATTGATAAAAAAATAACGGTTTTCTGAGAGAAAATTACGGTTTCATTTTGGAGAAGGAAAAGAATCCCCCAAAACTGTTTTCTCGGGAAAATTAAATAAAAAAAAAGACTTCCCATTTTTCTTATTTATTACATTCCGACAGATGGCACAAATAATTTCAGAAATGGATCAAACATAAAGAAGAGAATTGTTCATGGGACTACGCGTCCCATCGCTTGTTCTCGACTGAAGTTCAAAGCTTCAGTCACAGTCAGTTATGGTTAACGTTACAGGAGCGACTACAATTTTAATTTTTTTACAGCCACGATAACTTGCTCACATTATATTTAATATTTCCGACAACTCCCGTTGGAATGTTATTCTTTGCGTATAATTGAATTACCAGTTTGGAGAAGGAAAATAATCCCCCAAACTGTTTTCTCGGGAAAATTAAATAAAAAAACAAGACTTCCAATTTTTCTTATATATTACACTTCGACAGTTGGCACAAATAATTTCAGAAAGGTATCAAACAAAAAGAAGAGAATTGTTCATGGGACTAACGCGTTCCATCGCTTGGTCTCGACTGAAGTTCAAAGCTTCAGTCACAGTCAGTTATGGTTAACGTTACAGGAGCGACTACAATTTTAATTTTTTTCAGCCACGATAATTTACTCACATTATATTTAATATTTCCGACAACTCCCGTTGAAATGTTGTTCTTGCCACAAATTAAAATTGAATCTGCAGTTTGGAGAAGGGGAAGAATTCCAAAATTATTTTCTCTGGAAATGAAAATAAATATATTGTATATTTCTTATCTATTGTTTTTTAACCGAGCTTTAAAATTAGATTTCTTTACATCAGTAGTTTACTTACTGATTTTACAGCTAACAATGACCGTCTATATGATAATACAAGTTTCGTGCACGTTGTGTGCGTTTCGATTTGTTAAGAGTTTGTTTCTCTTCTTCAAACTGCCAATTCAATTATTGTTCTGGAAAAATATGAAGGGAAAAAAATATTCTGTACACCTGCTGATTTTATTTCTGCGTATAAACATTGTGTTCGTCCATTTATTCAGGTTTATTTTGAATAAATTGAATAAAGCCGTGATATGCCAAAAGCATCAAAAACACTCATAAAAATATAAACAAATCATAAGAATTTGCCATGAATAGTAATGTGAATTAAAAAGACGTGCATTTTCAATGGCCAATAATTTCATGAATTCAAAACATTTAACAAAGAACATTGCTAAGAAATTTTGTACGTAGTTGTAAATGTCTGTTGGAATTAACCGTAGATCTTATTTATTTGTTTTGAATTTGTTAATAAATATTTCCTGTGTAAATAAAGATTTTGTAGGTAGTTGTAAATGCCTGTTGAATTTGATTCTAGATCTTGTTTATTTGTTTTAAATTTCCGTTTATTTAAAATTGTAAATTATTTTAATTCCATCGTAAACTTCCTGCTGTGTTTTACTTTAGAATCGCATACATAAAAAAATACATTTTTTATAAGGATTGCCAGATAAAATCTAGAATTTTCTTTACGCTTCCAGATAACAATAGTATAACATAGATCATGCGGAAACTTTCAGACCATTTTTTAAAAATCAGGTATGGCGAAAAATCGCCAAACTTTGCTAAACTGATCACAGAACGTTTTTTAATCTTTTCCTAGAACTGTCGAGATGAAAATTATCTTTAACGCAGCACTGAAAAAAAGTATTACAGTAAGAGAACAATGATTTATGTCGTAAGTAAGATAATTTAAAGTTTAAAATTAATATTTGGAACAAATTCAAATATAAGTAACTCTCATATAATACAGTTATTGGCATCGAACTGTAGTGGTCCGGTGGTAAGGGCGTTGCTTCTGGATCGTTGCGTTCCGGGTTCGAAACTTGCATCCGTGAACACGATAACTCGAAAACTATTAGAGCGACGGGGATGAATTTTGGTATGTAGTCTTTACTCATTATTTGTAGGTTTCTATCAAATTTGAGCAAACTCCGTCAACGGGAAGTCTGTCTGTATGTCCGTGTTAATATGAACGCTATAACTCACAAACTTGAGTAGCTGGGTAGATAAAATTTGGTACACAGGTTTATCATCATGAAAGTAGGTCCGTATCAAATTTTGGACCAAATCCGTCGAAGGGTTGACTCTCTGTCGGACTGTATAGTCTCATACTTGTAAAAATTATATCTCCTAAACCATTTGGCTTAGATAAATAAAAATTGGTATGAGGCCTGCTAACATTACTTGTAGTTCTGTGCCCAAATTTCGTTTCAATCGGTTAAAAAAGGCGTTCAAATTGCATATTAAATTTTTTTACTTTCGTACTGCAAGTAATCTCTGCGCATGCGGAAGCTATTCAGCGATAACGAACAAGGTCATTTTCTCCTGTTTTCTTTCCCCTCGCGCCCGCCCTCGCTTTAGAGGAGTTGCTAGAGTGTGATAGAAAATAAATATTGCTAAGTTTTAATACATACGCATTTCTTTGAATTTGATTCTTCACCTAAATATTTTACAATCACTATAATCTACATTCAAAAAACTTTCTGATAGTCATTGCATTGTGGGCTACAGTAGGTTTGAATTTGTTATCCACGCTGGAGGAGGGGAAATGTCAAATGTTTGAGAAGTATACTAGAAAGTTTAGGGGAGGCCACTTCCGCTGGTTAGATGATGACGGATAACAGAAATTGACGGTTAAACGAGTGACAGTTAACCAAAGTTTCACTGTAAGTAAATGTTTCAGTTCAACCGTAAAATAAAATCATTATAGTAAATTGTTAGGTGCCATTATTAGCCCAGTACAGGTCAAAGCGTTCATCAATTGGATAAGATGGCCCTGCGTATAACCCTCTGCCAAGAAACCTTTCGTTAAAAGCATCTCGCTTTCGGAAGATGGCAGGCGTGAAAGCCTGTTGTTTCTTTTCTTGAGCAAAATCGAAGTCTAGAAATGCGAGCCGCCATATCGATCCGAGCAGGGCAGAGCAGAAAAGGTCAAAAAGGCGCGGCTAAATTGCAAGAATTTCCAAAAGTGTACTGGCCATCTAATTAGCCGTACCTAACTTGCTCAGATGGGATCCTGAAAATTCGCGCATCAATAGCGAATTGCCGTGAAGTGCTGCTCTTAGATTCCTGAAGAAGGTTTCGGAGTGCCGTCGTTTGAAAGATGTTATATAATACGTAATTTTGTAGGTAATTTTAATGCGATTGTCATGCCACTAACCTCCACGTAAGGCTCTCATCCGAAGGATGTGCAGTGAAGAGTGGGAGGAGCAGTTGCGCGGGAGCGAGGTGGTAGACGCCATTAATAAGATTGGGTCTCTGCACAGAGTGTGCCCGTTTTTGTAGGTGTTCTCGAGGTGAACTCCGAGTTAGTAATTACAGTAGAATCTCCCTACAACGAAGTCTCCCTACAGCGAATTTCTCCCTATAACGAAATTTTTAATCGGAATGTTAAATAACATTCAACATATTCTCCATATACCGAAGTGGTTGTCTCCCTATAACGAATTTTTTCAGACCTTTATCTTTTCGATTTTTGTCATTTTTGAAGAAAGTTGCTAATTTCTGTGCACACAACTTGTTCACACGTGCCTGTTTCTGGAACCACTCGCATTGTTCATTCCAGCGATAACACATAACAATAGGATGCTGTGTGAAGGGTAATGCAGTTGTGGGGACCTGGGTTTCTACAGAGGAAGCAACATTTCTACGGGTCGAGATTCCAAGAATCGGGGTGGAAACAGCAAATGGATGTGACAATACGCATTTTATGTTTATCCGTACTAGTACATATTATTCTTTAAATTGGTGAATTGTCGTCACTTTTGAGCATTTTATTTATACAATAAAAATTAGTATAATTTTTACAAATTTATAATAAATATCATTTAATTTTTAATTGAAAGTCATAATTAAATATTTTTGAACTTATAGCACATACTAAAAGGTTTGTAACATTTACTTAAATAATTGCAAAAATCTCTAATTTCCGTATAACGAAATTTTCTCTATAACGAATTTTTCAACTGGAACCAAGCGATTTCGTTATAGGGAGATTCCACTGTAAACTTCCCACCAAATTCCTCAATTTTTAAATGCATTTTTTAAGGTTGGCGTCCAAAATCCTCGCCAAATTTTTCGATGAAACAAAAACCTGGACGTCCCAATTTCTTATCTCAAACCATAACGAAGTGTCTTGACCTGGTAATTAATTATTAATTAATAAAATTAATTAACAAAAAATAATGTCAACCAATAAGGTAAATGAATTTCTTTTCTTAAAATAATCTCAATACCAAAGTTATTTTATTATACCAATACTAGAAAAAAAAAGATCTTATAAAGGGTTAATCATTTTATTTCCATCCATTTTTTTAATTTTAATAAACTTTTTAAACTTTGTCTTGTGATCCAATATTTGTTTTCTCCTTATTTCTCAAACTATTCCTGAACATTTCAAACTTATTCTTTCTTTTAACACATTTTATGGTGATCAATGACCTTGAAGCTGGGAAATGTCGAAGCGAAAGTGCTTGAGAATCAAAGAAAACAATTTAATTCTTCATGAGGTGGATAAAGGCATGAAAAAAATGTATATTGCTTTAAAATTTGATATTCGTCCAAACAGCTTATCAACCATAATAAAAAAATCGTGATAAGATACAAAATTATGATTCATCGAATTCTTGTTCAAAACGTTTAAAAGCATGTGTCTATGAAGATGTGGATGAGGCAGTTTTGAAGTGGACAGTGTGAAAAATAAAAACAATACAGCAATGAATTGCGATGAAGACGAAGATGATGAAGATGGAAATGATCATGATGCAGAAATCAACAAACCTTCGTATGATAAAATGCTAAAATTCATTAATTTTAATATAATTTTTTTTAAAATTGAAAATATGGTGTTTTCCCGGACAATGTTTTGTTTTATTCTTGTTTTCCTTGCAGATTTCTTTTTGATGGGTAAAATATATAAAACAAATAGATATTTATTTACAAAATAAAGGTGTGATTAATTACTTTTTTAATAATATTTAATGTTTATGAATTTAAAATCTGTTTTGTGTAGTTTAAAGTATTTTAAAAGGTGAGTCTCTATTTAACGAATTTTCCATATAATGAACTTTTTTTCGGGATTTAGCGACTTCGTTAAATAGAGGTCCGACTGTATATACTTTATATTTTGAAGTTTATTTAGCTTGTAAAGGAAGGGCGGGATGTTGTAAGTTCGCCCCGGGCGGCAAAAGTTGCAGCTACGCCACTGCGCACAGAATGCAAAGCTCTACAGGGTAGACCATTGCATCTAGTACTACCAAATTTGACACGTGGTTACTTCTCCGGTAGTAAGTGTTCATTAAGAAAGGGTTTCTCAAAATTTTAATTAGATTTTTAATTAGTTAAAAATCAACCGAAATTTTAACTCCTTTCCCTAAATAACTTCGAAGCATAGTACCCCACAAAAAAGGGAATGATACTTTGTATTGAGCGAAACTCCGTAGTAGGTACTCCGTTCCTATTTGTGAGAGATCCCCTTTCTAGCAGTTAGCGGCACTAATTTTTCAGTAAAAATGTTTAATCAAAATGTCATTTACAAAGCACTTTATTTCTGGTTATTTTCTTTAATCTTCAAAAAGTCCACTATTCATGGATATAAATGTTTTTGTACTACATTTCGGATATGCTGAAGAAGAGAGAATCCCGTTGAGTTCATTTTGCTGGCAAATTTTCTGAAGTCAAAATTCCTAGGCTATTCTACTTTAACTACATGCTTCTATTTAAATCTTTGGAAAATATTGTAAAGGAGCCAGTTCCATGCCGGATGAAAATCCCAGCGTAGGTTTATCATGTGTAAAAATCACGAAAACATCTTGATTCATGAAATATAAGACAGCGGAAGTGTTTCAGATGAGAAGATAAGGTTTTCGAATGACAGAACCCGAATCGCCCAGTTTTAATATGAATGCGAATATGAGCAAAAAGCCATTAGATCATTTTTTCCCCCCAAAAAAACCTTAAAAATGGTGCTGTTATAATGCAGCTGCGATGGAACCCTGTTATAATGAATCCTTCGTATTTTGAAAAAAAAAACCCTGCTAGCTCGCATATTTAACTCTCTGAACCCGGATAGAGTAAGAATTCCAGTCCCTCAAAAACTGAAGTAAATTTTTGTTTATGAAAACAGAATGAAATCCTTCCTTTCTTTACAGAAATTCCAGGAGGACGACACCCAAGTTTGGGCGATGAATTGTCAACAAAGAAAGGAATCATTTTTCTCCCATAAAATTCACTCAGGCGCTCGAAACCGCCAGCGTTCGGTCTCTGTCGAATGAGGCGGTTTGAGGCGGGATAAGGCTCATAGGGTTAAATCAAAGTTGATGACGGAAAAAAATATTTAAACATATAAGATCTCTCTCTCAACTCTCCAAGGTTATTGATATTCGTAGAAATTATGATCGATTACGTTAAAATACAGTAAAATATGAAGGATAAAAATATGGTATTCACAAGGACTAATGAAAATCTCCTGTTTCGACTGGTTGTGTGACGTTTAGTTAAACCCCTTGACGTAGGAGTTGCACGTAATTAGATGGTACATTCTCTTTCGGACTGGACAGTATCACGGAAAGATTTGCTGGTTCTGGTGCAGATTTGATTTCTCTCGAAAAGGATTATATTCTTTCCAATAACCAACTCTTTATTACGATCACAAGACTTACACTGACAGTAGAAGCAATAATGACTCCCGGTGGTGCAACACACAAGTCGTGCGCGCCACCTATTGGATAAAATGTTTCCAACTTCTTAACACGGACATTGATCGCTGTTTCAATTTAAAGGACACCTAAGATACTTAAAGCGTCCAAGTGGTTTTTTCCTTTTTAATGTTTGTAATTATAGAGTTAAAAGTCACTCCAACGCGCACATTTTGAGATGCAACTAGTTTCATTAAACCATACGGGGAAAAATTCAAATGCCGCTTTGTTCCAAAATTAATTATTGCATTACATGTAGTCTGCTGTGCATTTTGCAAAGTTATCTCAGTTTGACATTGCAAACTAAACAATTTTACCTCAGTTTAAAAGAATGAAGTCGCAATCCATAGAATGGTAGTTGGGTGGCACCTAGCTGCATAACTGCGTTCAAATTATTATCTACTTTGACTTAATTACAGATTTAAACATAGAAAATTTCTGAAATCCGATGCACGATTCAGATATGTCATTGTATGCGAAGGGATTAATAAAGAACGTATTATTAAAAGGAATAACAATGAAATTGACCGATGCTTTTCCGAATTCAGTGCTATTTAAATAATATTCGTGTGATAAATTCTTTTACGAAATACAAAACTTTTTCCCTCCGTTTTTACAGAGCGCATCACTTATACTTAATGTGACCATATGCCCCGTTTTGAACGGGGCAGTCCCGTTTTTTGGTAGCCTGCCCCGTTGTCCCCAAGCACAGCTTATGGACGCCTAAATATCCCGTTTTCAGAAAGAGAGCAAGCCTAACAGTTAACAATTTCAAACAAGAAAGCGCCAAAAATCAAAAAACCCGACGGTAATGTCTAGTACTCCGGTGTTGTCACCAGTGGCGAATCCAGGATTCGTGTCTGGGGGGGGGGGGGGCGGAGGTCATAAAAATTTTGTATCGTAATGACGAATGTCAAACCTCATGGCTTATGTAAACCAAAACACTTTAACTTTACAGACTTTCCTCACCTGACAATAAGAATCATAAAAAACACTACAATACTTTCGATAATTTAATAAAAATATACAATTAAATAACTAGACAAAAAATATTTTCGACCGCGTCAACGCTACAAGTACAACTGGCATGACTAGAAAGGTAGGAAAATGTTTGACCCTGTCAAGCCAGAAAGCAATGTTGTCACGATTTTATTATTTTTTTACAAATGAAAATTAAGACAAACAGTTGTAGTGATTTTAAATAAAATCAAGAATTTTAGTTAGCTCTGGGGGGGGTCTGTAGCCCGATAGCCCCCCCTCCTGGATTCGCCACTGCGTGTCACTCATATCCAAGTTGGTCAGAAGCCTCCTATCCCGCACTCAGTTTTAACCCTCTAAGCGTTTTACACGTATTTTTCCGTTTCTCATATTGAGTTCAAAAGCAGGTTTTCATGTTCGTATGTATAATTTCTTAAACTAACATGTACAAAATATTCTTAAGATTTCAAAGACTTTATTAAAAGCAATCAAGATTCAATTATTCACATTGAAAGCAAATTTTTAAGACTTTAAAGCTAGTACATCTAAATAGCTAACCACTCAGAGAGCTAAATTCATTACACCACATGAAGCGACAGAATGAAACACTGGGAATATTTAAACTGAAAGTCGTCGGGTGGAACTATTCAAACACTTTCACGCCAATAATTTAAATCATACGAACTTTCGTATAATTATTGAATATATTCTATGCCTTCCTGGCACTAATGCGCCGCGAAAAAGACATTTTTTCTTTTGAATAAGTTGTGGACGATTTAGAAAACGCAGTTAAAAGTCGCAATTTATAAAGCAACGTTTATTACCAAAATAAATTTTACGAAATCCTAACAAGAATTTCATTGTTATTTTAAATCAACACCAAATATACTGCAGCAAAAATGTGTTATTCGGAAAATTGTAAGATCACATGAATTATTTATTTTCACGTGTTTATTACCGTTCTTTTCATTAATAAATAAAAACTGAAAAAATATGAGTTTTCTTGAATTCGCATATTATTACCTAAAAATTAAAAAAAATGTCCCGTTCTGAGGGAAAAAATAAATGGTCACTTTACTTATAACTGAACATTTTAGTGCAGAGGTGGGGAAACATTTGCGCTGAAAGGCCCCATTAAATTTCTGCAGTTGGGTAAAAAAGTCGCGCGAGCGGAATCTTAAGGGTTATTGTGTTCTGTAATCTATACTTATAAAAGGCAATGTCTGTGTGTGTGTGTCTGCGATGTCCAGACGAATCTATAGCACTTACAGCCATGAAATTTGGCACACAAGTAGTCTTAATGGTGACTGGATGCACCTCGAAGCCGAAATTTTAAAATTTAATCTAGAAATTTTTTTATTTAATGTTTTGCGTTGTTTTGGTTGATTTTTCGCACTAATTTCTCAATAGAATGGTTTCGAATAATTGTACGAAAAAAATAGATAAACCATTGGAAAGAGCACGCGATTTCCGTTCTAATGAAGTTAGTTTCGAATTTCTAACGTAATTTACTGAATTTTGGGAATTTTTTAAAAAATAGTCACTTTTCAAAAATAAAATTTTCTGGAATCCTTAAAACTCTTGCATCCGATGTTCTAATAAAGATATCATTTTCAAAATTTTTAAGCTTATAACTGCAACGGTTCTGTCGTATTTAAAACAAGAATGGTTAAACTATCTTTTCCCTTTTTTTAAAATTAATCCTGGTAGTTGAAAGATATTTTCCCTCTAGCGAGGTTTCCTCCCGCGACAGCTCTCCGGAACGTTGCGGGCAATTTCATTGGCTGACGGGGCAGGGTGACGTCATTACTTTCGCGTTCTGGAGGAAGATGATTTATTTACTCGATGACTTCGATTATTATTTTTAAGCGTGTCTTAACTTACTTCTTTGCCTTTCATACTTTGCTTGCGGTGTAATAAATATCACATTGTAATTTTTTAACATTGTTTTGGATTAACGGTACTCGGTCGAGAGGAAAAAGAAGCGGACAAACTCAATAATATATATATTTCTGTTTTGATTTCGTTTTTAAAACTTTCATTTATGTAATTGTATGAGGGCTTTTTTTTATTTTGTTGAAGCCCTGATTCCACGGGCAACGCCGTGAGCGTAATGCTAGTTATTATTATATTACAGACAATTATATTATTTTATTGCAGATTGTAAATAACTGGTAAGGCCGCGTAAGAAATTCAAGAAGATCGGAGGTTCCCAACCCCTATTCTAGTGAAATTGTGTTTCGTTTGGAGCCATACAACCTGCTCCAGATCCTTCTGAATAGGCAGACGAAATTGAATCATAACAACCCTGCAGTTTATTCGGAAAGAAAAGCTTAGTTTCTTCAGGTTGCTACAGAGACTCAACTGCAGACGGTTACTGAGAAGGCCACAATTGAATAATTTAATTCACTCTTCGTCATGCAACCTTTTGTTGTCACCTTTTATTAACCAGTAGAGTTATGGCCTGTCTGACCTTGCGCTGCGTTCGAACAGTGCGAACTAGTGAAATGGACCCGTACTGGACGGGAATACAAAAATTTCAGTTCAGTTTTAGCTTAAAATCTAAACCCTTCTCAAAACAGCTGTAGCATTATTAAACCAAAAAATCACCTCATCAAGCTTTGTTATGCTTCTAAATAAAGATGTGACATTTCTATATATATTTAATTTATATATATTGCATTTACAAGTCGATTTTATATCAGTAATATAAGGCAAAAAATACATGCGTCTGTCTGTCAAAAAACCTCCTAAGAAACAATGAACAGTAGCGACTTGATATTGCACAGACTAGGGCCCATTTCTAAGTCAACTATGCTATTTTCAATTTTCAAAATTAATGATTTCTTTAGATATTTATTTAAATAAAAAAATTACGGAAAATTTGCTGCTTTCGCTCAGTTTTTTGCCAATGACTTTTGAAATAATTGTCTCACGAAAATGATTTATGTACCATCCTATAGACAAAACGATTATCTTTTTCAATGATACCAACTTAATTTCCGTACATTTTTTTTGTAATTTTACTATTTTTTTTTCAAAATTCATTTTAAACACATCCTAACAGTGTTGTAATTAAATCCAAACCCATTTTAATGTTTCAACAGTTCTTTCACTCACGTGTTTTTTCCACTGTTAAAATTATAATAAAAATGCTGCTAATTCTAACAGAAAGGCAGAATTTTTACTTCACTGCTTTTATTTCGTAACACACACAACTTTTAATATGCACGCATAGCAATCCAGTGACGTTAGTTTAATTATTATGCGATGCTTCCTTTAATTTTCACAAATTTTTAAAGGCCACTCGAGGTTATTGGGCACCATTCCTAACAAAAGAAGAGGACCGGGGAGAAAAGAAGGAACACTATGCGGTGTTTTTTCGGTCAGGCATACAAACACCGAAAAGAAGAGAATGATATTTTGAGTCATGGCAATAAGAAACATGATTTGATGGAACTTCTGTTGTCGCCGCAGCAGTGATAGGAAAGGAAAAATGGAATCTCAAAGGTTGTTAGACTCCTGATGGGTTGTTCAAAGTACGAAGACAAAAACAAAAGAGGGGTTTAACTTCTGGCCGAGGGGGTCAAACGGCATGGGAGAGGGCGAACGAAAATCAATGAAAGACGCTGCAGAGAAAAAGTGCTTTATTAAGTTTAAAGTGTTATAAGTAGTAATAGTGTTACAAGTAAGACTTATGATAAGTACTTAGTCAAGTGTCACTCGTCATCTGACCACGGTCCAAGATTATAAAGTCCGTCCCAAAATAGCCTGCGTGTTACTTCAAAACGGGATGTTAATATAACTAAACTGATCCGTATTGAGCTTCAGGTAAAATCTGTATATTTCTAAACGTACGATAACAAAAATGAAAGACAACTATCAGAGAGCATTAGTTCAATAGCTAAAATTCAAGAGGGTATTTTGAATGTAAATGTGTCTCTTTAGGTGTTAAGTTTTACTTATTTGTTTTTCTGAAATAGGAGTGCGATTCAACGCCCTCCATTTACTTTTCCTATTAATAAATTTGTGCTTCTTCCGTTCAGATAGAAACTTCTGGTCTTTTTTGCCAAATTAGTTTAATTGCAATTGACGGATTGACGAAGCGTTTTATACTTTTTAAAGACTAGCAGTACGCACACGGCGTTGCCCGTGGGATCAGGACTTCAACAAAATAATAAGAATTAAAAAAAAAACGCCCACAATGACATGAAAAAGTTTTGAAAACAAAACAAAAGATACTCATTATTGATTTTCCCGCTTATTATTTTTTTTTTGGCGATAATGACATTTCAACTGTAGAAGATCAGTACAGAGTACGTTAATCCGAAACAATATTAAAAAATTGCAACGTGAAAATGATTATTATACAGCAAGCAAAATATGCGAGACATAAACCTCGTTAAGACACTGCCGAAAATAATAATCGAAGTCATTCAGTTGAAGGTTATGACGTATCCTGCGCTCTGCACCGTCAGCCAATGAAATTGCAACAATGCATGTTGGAAAGGCTCCAAAGAAAATTCCGCGGGAGAATGATCGCTAGAGAAAAATATCATTCAAGTGACCAGGAAAAAATTAATTTTAAAAAAACAAGAAAAAGATAATTTAACCCTTTCTTTTTTAAATCCGACAGAACGATTCTAGTTATGAGCTGAAAAAAATTGAAAATAATAGTGTTATTAAAACGTCGGATACAGCAAATTTAAAAACAAGAATTAAATTTCGATGGCAAAACTGATTACTTTTTAAAAATTTCTCAAAATTCAATAAATTACTTTTGAAGCTCAAAAAATTTAGAAAGAAAATTGTTTGTTCTATCCGATGGTGCATTGATTGTTCTTCAACGATAACTAGAAAAGATACTACAGCCGTAAACGTTCTAAAAATGATCCGAAACAACACAAAACATTAAATAAAAAAATTTCTAGATTGAATTTTAAAATTTTGACTTCGAGGTGCATTGAGTCACCTTTACGACTACCTGTGTGCCAAATTTCATGGCTGTGAGTGCGATAGATTCGTCTGTACATCGCACACACGCATGCACACAAACATTGCTTTTTATAAGTATAGATATAAAAAGTGCGCGTGTATATTGAATGGACAAGACGTGAGAAAAATTACGTAAGATGAAGGGTTGAGAGTATTAATTTTTATGTTCTAAATTAAAAGATTAATAGGTTTTTCATTTGCTTCATTGATAATGTTATTTAGAATGAACTTTTTGATATTCGAAATTAGGTGCCTGAGGGGAAAACTGCCCTATAAAGAATTCAGCTATTTGAGGAAAATTTATCGTGTGTAAAATTATTCAAGTGTTTATTTAAATATATTTATTTTCATATGTTGGTTAAAATTGTTTGGCTTTAATCTTTTTTTATGATTTTATTAAAATTAATTTTAAAATTCTGTATGCTATGCTAGAGTTTATTAACTGCGCAAGAAGGTTAACAAAAATTCTAGCTTTTTATAAGTGATATGATCGTTATTCATATGGAAATCGCAAATTTCCATTTTATCTTCATTTTATTTGACGGTAGATATATTCTGTAAGTATCTAAGTCTTCTTTAGAAGCATATTTGGCGATAGAAAAGGTGTGGATGACAGTGATAAATTATGACAGATAGGGATGACGATAACTTTATTCCGAGATGTTAACCTTCGATTAAGTGAATTGAAATAGTTACGGAGAAGCAAGTTCTACTGTTTCAATCTATTTTTGGAAACAGATTTGAAAGTACAATTTTAGAAAGAGATAAACTATCCCTTTCTTTTTTTACTTTCTCGTATACGAAGTATACAAAGAGAAAGTATTGTAATCGTCAAAAAATTCGAACTCGAGATTTTGACGAATCTCCACGTTTTAGACCTCCCTGAGTCCGAAAAACACAATTTTGGAATTATGTCTGTCTGTGAACACGATATCTTGAAAACTATTAGAGATACGGGGATTAAATTTGGTATGTGGTCTTTAAACATAATTTGTAGGTTTCTATCAAATTTTGGTCAAAATCCGTCAGCGGGAAGTCTGTCTTCCTGCACGCGTTCATGTGAACACTATAACTCAAAAACTTGAATAGCTAGATGGATAAGTTTTGGTACACAGCTTTATCATCAGGAATGTAGGTCCGTATAAAATTTTGGGCCAAATATGTCAAAGAGTTGACTGTCTGTCTGTATGATCGCATACTTCTGAACGCCATAACTCCTAAATACAACTACAGTGGAATCTCCCTATAACGAAATCGCTTGGTTCCAGTTGAAAAATTCGCTATAGAGAAAATTTCGTTATACGGAGATTAGAGATTTTTGCAGTTATTTAAGTAAATGTTACAAACCTTTTAGTATGTGCGATAAGTTCAAAAATATTTAATTATGACTTTCAATTAAAAATGAAGTAATATTTATTATAAATTTGTTAAAATTATGCTAATTTTTATTGTATAAACAAAATGCTCAAAAGTGAAGACAATTCACCAATTTAGAGAATAATATGTACTAGTACGGATAAACATAAAATGCGTGACGTCACATCCATTTACTGTTTCCACCCCCACTCCACCCCGATTCTTGGAATCTTGACCGTAGAAATGTTGCTCCCTCTGTAGAAACCCAGGTCCCCACAACTGCATTACCCTTCACGTAGCATTCTCTTGTTATGTGTTATCGCTGGAATGAACGATGCGAGTGGTTCCAGAAACAGGCACGTGTGAACAAGTTGTGTGCACAGAAATTAGCAACTTTCTTCAAAAATGACAAAAATCGAAAATATAAAGGTCTGAAAAAATTCGTTATAGGGAGACAACCACTTCGTTAAATGGAGAATATTTTGAATGTTATTTAACATTCCGATAAAAAATTTCGTTATAGGGAGAAATTCGCTGTAGGGAGACTCTACTGTATAAGGATATGAGTTGCTGCCGGATAAGTAAGCAGGAACTCGCTTTCCCTGTGGGCATAGTAATGGTGGGGATCCGAGTCCCTCCACCAGTGATAGTACGTACGTCCTTCGGGAGAGGTCGGGCCGTGGCCCGGTGATGGGCTACTAAGACTCCGGCCTCAGTACTCGAGCTGTCGTAACGGCCTCTATTATTCAGAATCCCGGACGCTAAGGTAGGGCGGGGTGATTCGGTTTTCCGGTTGTGCTCACTTCATACACTTAAAGTGAACCTCTCCAATTCAAATTTGGAATCCGTTGCGCATTGTTCAATTGCTGCGCATTAACGTTTGACCAAATGTTTCTTTTCTGTTTGACATAACAATAATAACCAAAGGACATATCGAAAATTTCGATCGTTTATTTTTGAAAATATGCTTTCTCTACTTTTTTTGGTAAAACTAAAATATAAACAACTTTCGTCATGATATTTTAATAGTTTATTGCGAGAAAAAATGTAATTTTTTTTAAAAAGAATATTTAGATTTGTCCATTTGTCTTTGTCGTCTCTCTAGTTCTTGGCACTTTAATTACATTTCGGTTACAGTAGCAACGACATTAAAAGCTCTCACTCTAATGAATTGTTGAAAGTTGTATCTTGCCTTTTCGCTGAGTTTTCAACCAGCAGACTGTACCATCCTGCCCGCTATATTCCGCGCTAGCGCATCCCTCTAGAGCCGAGACAGAAAACTGAACTACTTCGCACGATCTAATCTTCCTTCCCCAAAGGAAACGAAGCGAAGGGAGACTTGGGCGCCTTTCGCCGAGAATGTTCTGAAGTTTTTGTTCCGGCCGGAACCGCTAGAATGATTGCGAACTGTCTAAACTAGGCTGAGATGCTATATTTAAAATTTTAGGATGACGGCAAAAGTGTGATTTATGTAACGGACTGAATTTGATTGATATTGAGTCGATTTTGGGTTAATTTAATTTTGATAAGTTCATGGAATATTTTATTATTCTAAATTTGTTTTTTTAATGTTAAATGTTAATTTGTATCGTCTTGTGTCCGTAAATAAATTTCTTGTGACATTTTAAAAGCCCAGTGTTTATTTCTCAGACATTACAAGACCAATTCATAAAACATATTTTATTTTAAAACTCTAAAATGCAATCCAAACGCTTTCAGGTACAACATCAAGTGAACCACGATTGCGCAGTCAAAAGCAAAGGACACAATTTTTTTTTTAATTGAAGTAAAATAAAAAACGAAAAAAAAATATTTAGTGAGTATTAGGCATTTCAATTATGCTTTAAAAGGATTTTTTCTCCTTCAATAAACCCTTGGTTAAATTTACAAAAGAACCTGTAAAATCGCGTATCTCAATAGATGAATACATCTCTTAGTATATACCATTTTATGTAAAATGGGGGAGAAAAAATCTTTTGCTGTAGAGTCAAAGGCTGTTATGCCTCTTTCCGCTCTTAAACCATCCTCCAACAAAAAGATCCTTTCTGCAAACGATTTTTTTTAAAAAAAACTTATTGTGTGTCCCGATTCCTTGCCTCAGTTCATATGCTAAATAACTGCTTTCTCTGTGTGCGAGTGTCCCCCCCTTTTTCCTAAAGTGAACTTTTCGACATTTCATCCTTGACATGATTATCGTATGCACGGTGGCTCTATCCCCCTCTTGACATCCCTTCTCGGAATCAAAACTAAAACATCTATTTCGGCGAGATTGGTTTACGCGGGTAGTTGGTGCTACCTGTGCGTGAATTAATTATTTCGCTTGCAGTGATTTTTTTTTTTTCTGCCGCTATCTCCAAACGGGATCTAAGATAAAAATGTCTTCTTGCATGAATGGTCGCGCGGAAGTTTGCACCCTCCCTTGAGGGTGTGCGGTTTCAGCAGTTTAGACAGGTTCGGGTCTTGTCAATGGCCTTTGTCCGCGCACCGAGCCATAGGTGACTTTCTTTTTTCAACTTCTTATTTTTATTTCTTTCCAAACTGGAAGATTAGCTTATTCGGTGGAATTTGTTTGGTGTCTTAACACTTCCTAGGTCTTAATTTGGGCAACAAAATTACCTTGGAAAAAAAATCACCAGAAATGATGTTGTGCGAAAAATGCTGGAATAAAATTCGTGTGCTTATTTCTGTAATCACAGTGATTGTTAATGCCCGAAGTTATTATTTGTAAAATTTTAAAAAAAACTGAATAAATGAAGTATATCTTTTGAAACTTCTACAGACGATATTTAAAATTTGCTAAATATTTTACAAAGAATAGCGATAGAATAAACAACCAAGCATTATATGGACGATTTTTTCTGTTTTTAATAAGGCAGTTAAAAATCAATAAAATTTTTCTCTATTGTTTTCTTATTCTTTCTAAGAATGTTCTTTAAAAATGCACACACAGGAGTACTTTACAAAATAAAGAAAAATCGTCTGCAAAACATTGAACTTCTAAAGGGAAATGCATTGTCTGTAAAGGAATATTTAAATTAAATATACATTTCCAATTATGGTATTTTTTATATTTCGGAAAGTTCGGCAGTATTGTTTTCATGCTGTAATAAAACCATTTGGTTTTTATGATTTTTCTTTTTTATAATATACGCGGCGTTGCGCAAGATGAAAATATTTTCTTGTCTTTTATTAAAAAATAATTGTTTTATAATTTGTCACGAAACCTTCACTAAAACTTTTCTTACGCTTCAGTATTTGGGAGCAAAATTTCATGCACTACTTATAATATAACAAATATTTACAACATAGTTAAGGTTTCAGTTATCAGATATCAAATCGGCTGTTAATGGCTACGTGGTGTAAATTTCATGTGGATGAAAGTAAAAATAAATTTAATCTTAGCACTCGACAACGGCTTTTTTTTTATGTATAAAATACGAATGTTGAAATACACAAAATTCTCCCATCTCCTTCAGCTTTATTTTTAATTAAAATGAGAATACCAATTGCACCGATCAAATTTTTGATCTCGTAGTTTATTGACAAATTATTGATATTACTAAACGATTTTTAAAATTCACCGAAAGCTAATTTTTTCCTTAAGTTATTAGTAATTTTTAAAGAATGATACAAAATTTAATTAAACATCGTGAGTAGCAATTCAGAGGCAAATAAAGTGATTCAAAATATCTATAATATTTCATCCAATACAAATGGCAACAATAAAGCTAAATAAATCCTTTCTATATATGGAAACACAGTTTTTAATCAATAAAAAATTAAAAATGTAAATAATTATGGCAAAGTTTTAGCTGAAACCTTCATTATACTTCATAGTATTTGTGAGCAAAATTTTAAGAAAATATTATTACGAATCTGTAAATGCCGTTTTCCTGCTATGCTAGTTTTATGGTAAGAAATAGGGATTTGCAGGGATTTGTATAGGATGGAAGCCAATGAACCCGCACCTTGGCGACAAAATGAAGGTTCTGAAATATACTAGAATTTTGGTCTTATCTCTATTAGGGACGGAGTTATGGGGAACCTTCCAGAGAATTCTATATGACATCACATCCTGTAGGAAATGAGTATAAATACCGAGCTACTCAAATGAGGAATAATCTCTTTGGAATCTTGTTAGCACTGCTAGTTGGTCAAGCTGCTAGACGCTGAGCGCTGTTGTTGATGCTGTTACTGTTATTATGAGCGATTTGCAGTCTGTTTATTACTTTTTCGTATACGAAGTTTTACAAAGAGAAAGTATTATAATCGTCAACAAATTCGAACTCGAGATTTCGATGAATCTGCACGTTTTAGACCTCCCTGAGTCCGAAAAACACAATTTTGGAATTATGTCTTTCTGTCTGTGAACACGAAAACTATTAGAGCTACAGGGATGAAATTTGGTATGTGATTTTTACACATAATTTGTAGGTTTTGTATCAAATTTTGGACAAAATACATCGACGGGAAGTTTGTCTGTTTGTCCGTGTTCATGTGAACACGATAACTCAAAAACTTATATAGCTAGTTACATAAAATTTGGTAGCCGCCAGTTTTATGATCAGGAATGTAGGTTCGTATCAAATTTTGGACCAAATCTGTAAAAGGGTTGACTGTCTGTCGGTTTGTATAATCGCATACTTGTGAACATGATAATTCCTAAACCCTATGGCTTAGATAAATAAAAATTTAGCTGTGGTCTTTTTATCTTAATTGTAGATCTGTGTCCAATTTTGGTTTTAATCGGTTGAAAAAAAGGCGTTCAAGTAGCATATTCGGTTTCTTCACCATTCTACTACGCAAAAAACGGCGTTCAAGAAGCATATTCGGTTTCTTCACCATTCTACGACGCACATGCTAAATTCAATTGAGCGATTTCTGGACTCCAAAAGGGAGCGAATGTAAAAATTCGCCTTTCCGATCTTTTAGTACAGAAAAACGCTCCTTAAAACACTGTTATAGTCAAAAACCAGTTTCGACTGCTTACTCGCTAAGAAACTGGTAACGGATTCGAAAATCGTTTGATTATTCCGTTCTTCTGAGGAGCGGTTTTTAATTTCAATTTTCGACGCTAGGGGTATCCGAAAAATCATTGGTTAATAATCATCACGTGACGACTTGGCGCCTTCTTTGGATTGGCAGACATTTTTTTTATTTTTTATTTTAGCCGGCTTCCGTCATGTTAGTGGGAGAATTGAATTGTATTAAAGAATATTAATATTTGTTATTTACATTAATCAGGGAGATACACAGTATGGGGATAGGTCCTGCCCTGGTTCGTGATTTTCTGTGGGCGAGCGAACTTTTGAACTTGGTCTAGCTGAGGACTTGAACAAGTGGAATAAGAAACAACAACAACAGATTCACAGTATGGTGAGTTACATTTTCAAATTCTAAAATTGCTCTTTAATTTCATAGTCGGGAATCTGTCCAGATATTTTTTATATGACTGATATTATATTTATGCACATTCTGCAAAAACTTCGTTAAATAACCTAATTCCATTCTGAACATATCCCTGATATATGTTCCTACTTGAATGCAAATTTGAAAATTCTTGAGACATTAAAAATAATTTAGGGGATATCTTCATCCTGAATACATTATTTAATGACACTAATTTTAGAAAATTATATATCATTAAAGATTATCCATTAGAAAGTTCAGGAAGAAATTTAATATGATGAAATTTAATTTCATCCACTATCATATTAATCACACTTATTTTTATTTTTAATTTAAGGTGTATGTAAATTTGGTTTCAGCAGTGAATGCATGTTTTAATGTTTAAGTTAATTGTAGCAGTAATAGATAAAAGAATTTTAAAGTAAAAACTTGTGTCCCCAATTAAAAATAAACTGATAGTGAAATGAAATGTATAGTGTTTATTAATTCTTCATTATTTTAATATTTTGTACATTGTTTAATAATTATAAAGTGTCTACAGTTTCCATAAATATATTTTTTTATTTATGTGTTTATTTTATTTGGGAGAAAAAATTGCAGAATTTAATTTGCTTGTCCACAAAATGCTTGTGTTTGTCAGACTATTCTAATGACAGTTTAGTTATCTAAATTATATATAATACATATAATATAATTAATATTATATCTATGTAGATTTACTTTCCATTGATATCAAAATTCTATGTTTTAAAAAGTTTTGTCTCCTATTGATGTACCAGTTACCTAACTGATCAAGTCATTTATAAGCATAAAACTAGTTTTATTATTATTAATTGTGCATTGGGATGAGTGTTTTTAGTTTAATTTTTCCACTATTAGAATATGGGGTTGGAGCAGTAGATTATTTTGGGTACAATTAGCTTTTTCCATTTCTCTCGCATCTTCATACTTCCCTATATGAATGTACTCTACATGCTGAACTCGGTGCTGTAGGTTAAATACCTTTTAAGAAATTTGATTTTTTTAAATTTTTGATTTTAGATTGTGCCTTTTAATCATCGACACCGACATCTGTAAAATACCTGGATATCCTCTTCTGAAATGCCAAAAAGTTGTGGCAGATAGATTCTCTGAAGTAGATGGTAAGACTGAATAAATAAAATTGATTTTTTTCATTGTAGAATAGTAATGAATTTGCTTTAGAAAGTTACATAATACATAACTTCTTTACTAAATATCATGGTTTTTTCATAGAAATATAACTGCGTCTGTGTGAACTAATTAAAAAGTATATGTTTAGGAAAATCCATCTATTTAATATAGCTGAAAATGCTTTGCAACTTATACTAAAAAATTATACACAATGTTTTATGAATATTTTTATTTCTCTCATTCATAAAGAGATAACTGTTGCTTTAGTTTAAAATTTTACATGCCATTGCTTGGTTACTAACTAAAGAATCTTACTGTAGCTTTTATATAAGTTATTTTTAATTACATTTGGAAGATTACTAATTGAGATCATACTTCATAGTTTAATTGATATGCCTTTGCTTTTGTCTAAGGTTTACAGAGGTCCTATGATATAGGATGGATGTTCCAGCTTTGGCCACCTTAAGAGAAAATTTGAAATGGAAGTTTCTCAGTGGATGTCTGTTTAAAGCATATTAAATCATACTTATACTATTCTTTAGCAAATTCTATTGGCTTTCTGCTAGTTATAAAATTTTTCTGAAGAATATTTTAGATTTAGAGTTATGAATTTTTAAATAAATTAACCCAATTTGCACCAGTTTTGGCCACACTAATATTATATTTGTAACAGACATTTTAATGAATTTTAAGTAAAAATAAATCATTCTTATGCAGTATATATTTTTTGCTAAAATATGAAACAAGAAATGGGGACAGGAATAAACGTAGATTGCAAAAGCATAGATTTTTTTAAAACTTCAAAACTACTACTTCAAAACAAAAAGTTAAATATTGTATAAAAATTTGCAAATATGTGTGCGAAACAAATGGATGTGTGTCTCATGTTAAAAATGAAAACAATTATAATAGAATGGTATGGGGAGTATGTTACAAAACAGAATTCCATAATTTTTTCAAAAAATTCGTTCAAAACCCTTTTTTACTATTCTGTATGTAAGAATAATTTAACCACTAGTTTGTTAAAGACATTTACAGCAAATTTTTAACTTTAATTGTTTACATGGAAACAAAACTAATTGTTAAAAAAAATCTGTTTGAGTGATGTCCTTCATTATGTTGCAGAAATTTTTCGTTAATTAAATAATTTATTTTGCAGGTTTCAGGAGATCAAAGGCTTCATTATGCAATCCAGGGAACTACTAGTGTGTTAAAAAAATAATACTAACTTATATGTTTACTAGTCAGGAATGGTTGTTTATGAAAACCTATCTGATTAGAAATAGAAATGTTATATTTAATTGTAAGTGAGAATTTTACGTGTGATATATTTATATGAATTTTACCAAAATATAACTGTAGGTATTTTATACAGAAGCATCAGTTTTATTTATAAATAATTGAAGATTGTGCTTTTGGAAAAGAGTCTAAAATGCACATTTGCCATGTAATAAAAATGAAAAAGAAAAAAATGAGCTTTTATTATTGGAAAATTTGTTTTTGCATGAGTCTAGCAGAAAGAAAAATACACAGGAAATGGCTATCTTTTATAATTTGATTACCAAATGAGTTTTTTTTTGGGGGGGGGTAACTTTTATGTGTTTATTTGCGATTTTGTTCATTGTAAATAACTGAATTTGTTTTCGGAGGAGTGCAACTGAAATTTGTATAACAGATAGGAATATTTCTATGTAGAAAATTGCACCTTATTGGTTCACAAATAGTGGAATGTTAATTAATTTTAGTTAGAATTTTACCAAAATGGAAAATTGTATGCAAATATTAGGAATCGTTTTTTTTATGTGTGCAATGTATTTAAATAAACAACATTGTAAGTTTTTCATTTTTTTAAGGGTAATTTTCTAATGATTTGTGCAATTGAGTATAAATATAGTAGTTAAAAATTCAGACACTTTGTTAATTTTAGGTATAAAATTTGCAGATAAATATGTAATATTTTTTGCTTAAGGTGTGTAATCAAGAGAAGTTTTAAGTAACATCTTTTTTACTTATTTATGTTTTACCAGTATTTAAAACTGCCTTTACACCAATAACATTTATACACTCTAGTTGGTTACATTTTTCTTCCATGTAAATATAGTATAATTTTAAATTTAATTGTAAAACATTTAAGTATATTCTTTCTCTTCAAATTTATTTTAAGCTTTTAACCCATGTGCAGTTCTGATTTCTCAATTGGGTACTCATTATAATAAGTTTTTATTCTGTAATTTATCATCAGTTCGATTCTTTTTCAGTAAGCTTTTTTCAGATTTTTCATCTTGGTTGTTATTGTAGGAAGTGTAATAATTGGCTGTACTACGGTGAATTTATATAAAAATGTATTTTTATGTTGTAATAAAAGTATAAAAATACTGTGTTGCTGTTATTTGTTACTTGACTTATTATCTATAAAATAGTATCTTATGTGCAGTATTATTTGTAATAATAAATGGAATAAAAAAACTTATATTTATTTATAAAAGCATAAGTTTTTGATTAGAGCAATTAATTTCTTATGATTTGTTAAAGAATAAGGATTTGAAGTAATATTTTGGCAGTTTCTCTTGTTTAAATCTTTGCAAAAATATATATTATTAGGTACGTATAATTATACTATTTTTACATTTATGCTCCAACATCTTATTCTGGTACTCATGCAAAGAGCACTAATTAGTTATTGAAGTTTTGAGCAAAGATCATTATAACCTTTACTGTTAATATAACTTAACTTGCGTTGCAAAGAGTAATATGTTACAAAGAGTAAATGTTTCTTAGAATTCTTATGCAGTTTTAGAAACAAAGTATTTTGTTAAAATTTCCAGTATTCTTTTACATATAAAAAATGTAATATACTGTTTCAATAGATTTTTTAGGATATTCATTCCATTTTTTAAAAATTAAATTTCATAAAAATATTTTTTTTTTTCATTTTAAATAACTGGTAAAAGTGTTTTTAATGTATATTGTACACATACAGTGATTATGAGTTAGGAGAAAGCCAGGAAACTAATATAATTAGTAGCCTTTAATCGGGGAAATTTTTTCACAGTTTCTGTAGCCACCTCCCCTGTATTATATATTTTAAGCTGACTCGGTCTGTCAAGACTTTACTAGTCAGTGCAAACTCAAAAGCCTTATAATTAATATTTTCTAAAAATTATAATTTGTAAAAGAATAAGTAAAAATTCATGCAAATAACTGGTGTGCTTTAGATGTTCTTAAAGGATAAATGGAAAATAAAGCTGCAATATTAGAGAATATGGTGAAACATATGTATTTATAGAGAAATGCAGATTTAGATAATGCAGTTAAATCTTCAAAAAAAAACAAAAAACAGATATTGGTCAAGTTTAATGATTTTGTGAAAATTGCTAAATAACTGCAAATTGAATTGAAGACAAAATGCAAATTCTTAAAAAATCTACAGGATATTTAAAGAAAAAATAAAAAGAATTTTTTGCATATTTTATTAAATTAAATTGAAGAAAAAATGCAGTTTTTTTCTGTATTCAAAAAATCTGCAGAATATTTAGAGGAAAATATAATAAAAAAATTTATGACTATTAAATTGAAGAAAAAATGCAGATTTCTTCTGCCTTCAAAAAATCTGAAGAAAATTTAAGAGAAAAAATATAAGAAAATTTTCTGCAGATTAAATTGAAGAAAAACTGCAGATTTTTTGTCTTCAAAAAATCTGCAGAAAACTTGAAGAAAACCTCAAAAAAAATCCTGCAGAATTTTTTAGCTGGGTTATTAAAAAATTATTTATTATAAACCGTGCTATATAGTTTACAATTGTTTCCATTATAGAAATTTGTTGTACTGTGCAGAATAATGCAGGTATTAAAAGAAGCACCCCCCCCCTCAAATTGTTTCTTACTAGTTTTTAAAATAGCAGAAGTGATGAAACTAGGGTAAAAGACCGTTTATGTTGGTTAAAAAGATTTACAAGGATAAAATAATAAGCGGCATTTTACTACCTCAAGGGGCATATTTATTCATAATGCTCTTTATAAGGTACTAAATCACTGGTCTCAATATTGCTTTAAAAATATTTTCCTTTAAACGTCCAGAAATGTTGAATAATTAATCAATATTAAAAGCATTTTAAAAAAGCGCTTTTTTAAACGCTCTGAATAAGTTTACAAACTGATCAAAAAGAAGCGAAATCAATAAAAACATTTCCAAAAAAGAGCGTTTTTCTTTTCAACGCTCTAAATAAAGTTACAAATTAATAAAAAAGGATCGAAATGAGTAATGAAAACATTAACAAAAAAGAGCGTTTTTTCTCAAACGCTCCCTTTAACATTAAAAATTGATCAACAAAGAGCGAAATCATTGCTTAAAATATTGCTCAAAAAGGAGCATTTCTTTTAACACGCTCCTTTTAATATTAAAAACTAATGGAAAAGGAGCGAAATCGTTCAATACAGAAAGGAGCGAAATTCGCTCCGAATATTTCGCTCCGCGGAAGGATTGTAAAACGCTCCAAAAGGACTTCAAGTACGGAAGTTCAAGTTCAAGTTCACTTTCAAGTACGGAAAGGAGCGAAAATTCGCTCCATCGGAGCGAATTTCGCTCGTTTGGTTTAAGCGTGCAAAAAACGGCGCTCGCGTTTCCCCCCTCTTGTATTTGAAAATCGTTCATGTGACTGCCGCTCTGTGTATTTTTTCCCCACCCGCGTTAGGGCGGATACGAGAAAGTTTTGGGGTGACCACTTTCGCTGGTGTTGCTAATTTTTGCAAGTGCTGTTACTTCCGTGTTACCTACGCTTCGAGTTTTCTGGAATATTCGTGAAATAAAGCGTTATTTTCAATTATCCGGCTTGTTTTCCTCCCGGACAAATGTCTGCTGGAATGTTCTCCTCCCGGACAGTCAACCTGAATTCTAAAAGCTTAAGGTCGAGTCAGCTCTCCTGGGTATTGAATGAATGAATGATTTTCGTAACATTCGGTAATTTCGTATATACGGTAGTTTGAATTTTTATAGCGTACTAACTATTTATTAATTTCACATTTATTTGTAAGGTGTGCCCAAATGAGAAGGAGACCACATTTATATGTAAAGAAATTTTAATAACATTATTCTAATTACAGTTCATGTGGAACAGTACATCTATAAATAATCGCCATTGACATTGATCCCAACACGTAGGAAGGGAGTGGATGACTTCAGTGTAGAAACTGCTGGGTCAGGCAAACACCCGTTCTCGCCGTCTTCTGATTCTCTGACATATACTTGGGCACCCACTGTGAGCAAACTTTGCCATAACCAAGCTTTATGTGGATTATGTGATGCACAGTTCCATTGCTTATCGACAGTTCAACAGCAATTTCACGTGTGGTGAGCCGTATGAGCTCATCCACAGCCGAAGTCGTGGCACTGTTGGTCACAACGTGCACCTGCCCGTGGCAAGTCCTTGATGTTTACGCATCCCGCCTCATAACGCTGACACCACCGGAATATGGTGACCGTGCGAGATACTGCTCTCCGTACAGCTCTTTCATCCTACGATAAATTTGTGAAGTATGCTTCCCTTCTACGCGAAGAAATTGGATAACTGCTCTTTGTGCTGATCTGGAGGAATCCATCATGCAACGAACTGCGGAAACTACTCTCCAGAAATGAGAATATTGATGCGAAGCCGTTAACTAAGCAGGTGCAACTGGGAATACCACCACGCCATCTATCGACTAGCACATTAATTCACTGGGATTTGATACAACGCTCATACAGCTAAGGCCTCCTTTTCATTTGGACACACTTTATATATAGATCAAAATTAATTCAGCATCCTGATTAATCAGAAGACACAATTAATATGAAGTATACTTGTGTTTATTGCGCAAGAAGAATAATTAAAATTGCTCTGCGTTTTTGTAATTGAATATATCATCAAATTTGTATGTCGTTTGCAATTCTATATTTTATCTGAAAGTAATGAAATTCGTCGTTATTTTAAATACAAAGCAAAGTATTAATAATTGCTAGAATTAATTTTAATAATAAGACTAATGATAATAACTAGAAAAATTGTAATAGTTAGCTTTTTCATTTACGCTATTTTAGTGAATGGAAAAATATAGCGGATATCAAACTGAAGTGAAACGCAATCATTTTCCGATGTTCTATTCAACCGAACTTCTAATAATATCATATCCATTGTATTCCATTGGTTGAAATACAGAACCATTTTAGAAATGCATTCGTTAATATTATGATAATTTTTCAGCGAAATTTTCTAAAAATACTTTTAAAAAAAGCCCAAGCGATATTCGTGGAATATTCTAGCATTTTAATGAAACTCATAATTACTGTTTTTCCATTTGCTTTTAAAAGCTAAATCGAAAACCTCATTTAAACTTTTACAAAAGAAAATCGTCTGTTGTAGTCAATGAAATTCTTCCCCGTTTCGGCAAAGAATTCCATCAAACGATAATTGCGGGAAAAGACATTTAATTCGTGAGCATTTAGAAAAGTAATGCATCACGAAGAAAGCATTAACAGTTACAAATGTTTTGTTAAAAGGTACTGAAAGGTATGATTTGCGTTTCGAAGATAAATGCAAGTTAAGAAATAGATGGTATTTATCTTTTTTTTATGTAAACTGTTGTAATTTCCACGATCTTTATCAGAAAAGAACTTTGCTTGGCTAGTTCTATATCCGCACCACGCCCTGTTCCTTTAATAGCGTGCTTTTTCAGTCTAGATGTAAATGTTCATTTCAAAGCTCTGGTTCGAGTTTCCAAAAATTAAAATATATCTTATGGTAGAAGAATTATTTTTTAGTTAAGAGAAATATGGGGTCTTTGCCCGAATATTCATATTGCAGAAATGGAGGATTTCGTTCGCTTTCGTTTTAAGTTGTTAATATTAATTAACTGACAGTAAATGAGATGAAAAAGAAAAATTAAGAGTGTTAATTTATAATCTCTTTTGGCTACTTAATAGCAGATATATAAATACATAAAGTCAAGGTGACGAGGAGTAATGCCGGTAATTAAGTCGCTACATTCCACTTCAATACCAACTTCTTAACTCGTGATCTGTTCTACAGTGAACACAGATGTAGGTGGAAAGGAAAATTACTCCAAAAAGAAATATAATTAATATGTTATTCGTTAATTTAAATATTTTTCTCTTATATGCTTGTAACTTACTAGCAATACGCGCACGGCGTTGCCCGTGGAATCGGACTTCAACAAAATTTAAAAAAAAAACTTCCACAATGGCATGAAAAAGCTCTGAAAACAAAACAAAAGATACACATTATTGATTTTCCCGCTTATTTTTCTTCGCGATAATGGCATTTGAACTGTAGAAAATACAGAGTACGTTAATTCGAAACAATATTAAAAAATTATTATTATAAAGCAAATAAAATATGCGAGACATAAACACGTTAAGACGCTGCCGAAAATAATCGAAGTCATTCAGTTGAAGGTTATGACGTCAAATGCGCTCTGCACCGTCAGCCAATCAAATTGCCAGCAACGTTCCGGTAAAGTGTCGCGGGAAGGAGCTCGGTAGATAAAAATATCTTTTAACTGATCAGGAAAAATTAATTAAAAAAAACGGGAAAAGATATTTAAACCGTTCTTGGTTTAAATACGATAGAACCGTTCCAGTTATAAGCTGAAAAAAATTGAAAATAATAGCGTTATTAGAACGTTGGATGCAGCAAATTAAAAAACAAAAATAAAATTTCGATGGCAAAAATGACTATTTTTTTAAAAATTTCTCAAAATTCAGTAAATTATGTTTGAAGCTCAAAACAAACTTCATTAGAACGAAAATTGTTTGCTTGATCCGATGGTGCATTGATTTTTTTCACGATCATTAGAAAAGATACTACAGTCGTAAACGTGCCGAAAATTAAACAAAACATTAAATTAAAAAATTCTCGATTGAATTTTTAAATTCCGGCTTCGAGGTGCATTGAGTCACCTTAACGACTACCTGTGTGCCAAATTTCATGGCTGTCAGTGCGATAGATTCGTCTGGACATCGCGCGCACACACGCGCACGCACACAAACATCGCCTTTTTATAAGTATAGATTAATGGTGCGCTGGAAATAAAAAGTCGCGTCGAAGTATTTTTACAATAGAAAGATACGTTTTATTGATGAATGAACTAGTCGAAAATGCAAGTCGCAAAAAGTGAGTTACATTTAAAAAAGATTCATTTCCACGATGTCTTTTGTTGTAATTGTCATGTCAATGCTGATGGAACGTTAAAAATACAGTAAAGCACCGTTTGTATGTCTTTCAAGGACATAAAACGACGAATAAATGAAAAGACGTATTTTCGAAAATTCAATAAAAAACTTTGATTATTACAAATTTAATGGTGTTCATGCAAATTCATTTAAAATTGTTAATTTTTAAGTCTTTTTTAATATAGTGCAAGTATAATGCTACATGGTATGGAAATCAATTATTAAGTTTTAAAATTAAACATTTATCCTGAAAGTGAGAGAAATCGTACCATTATTGCATACTAGCAGTACGCTCACGACGTTGCCCGTGGAATCAAGACTTCAACAAAATGGGGGAAAAAAAAAGAATGCCCACCAATGACACGAAAAAGTTTTGAAAACAAAATCAAAATAAAAGATACACATCGGATTGTAGAAATGCATGCTGGGAATGAAAGCATATATGACGTCACCTGCCGCGAGGAAGATAGCTCGTCCGGAGAAACTCTCGCTGTTTAATCTCGCTAGTAAAAAAACTGTTTGAACTGATCAGGGGAAAATTAATTTAAAAAAGTGAAAAAAGATGTTTTAACCTTTCTTGTTTTAAATACGACAGAAACGTTCCAGTTATAAGCTGAAAAAAAATGAAAATTATCGAAATGTTAGAACGTCAGATGCGATAATTTGAAGAAATCTATATTAAAAATTACCATAAAAGTGACTATTATTCAAAAATTTCGCAAAATTCAGTAAGTTACGTTAGACGTACGAAACAAATTTCATTAGAACGGAAATCGTTTGTTCCTTCCGACTGTGTAACTGCTTTTTTTCGTACAATTATTCGAAGACATGCTATTGAGAAATGAGTGCGAAAAATGACCCAAAACAAAACAAAATATTAAATAAAAAATTTCTAGATTAAATTTTAAAATTCGGGCTTCGAGGTGCATTCAGTCACCATTACGACTACCTGCGTGCCAAATTTCATGGCTGTAAGTGCGATAGATTCGCCTGGACATCGCACACACACACACACACGCAAACAAACATTGCCTTTTATAAGTATAAATCTTTAGTACTAATTATATACATCTTATATGACTTACTTACACGCAGGTAGGCGTTAATTTAAGAAATTCGCCATCTGTCGTGCTGATTGTCTGTGAGTACTAAATACAGCAGTATGAATGTTTTTTCACTATTTTTTTGACAAAATAAATAAGTTCGAAGTTCTTCAATGGAGTCCATCGCGTCTTTAAAGAAAGGTGGAATAGCTTCTTCATCGTCGCTTAAATTAGCACCAAGACATTTGGGTTTTGTAGAGGGACGATACTCATGTTTATATGGAATGCCGCTGTTGAAGAATTAATTCAATTTCAGGAACCATTTTTATTAGATGGCTAAGTTCCACGACACAGTACATTAAAAGGTACAAAACGCAAGACGGAGAACAACAACACAAGACAAGTACACATAAAAGAAGAGAGAGAGGGGCATCATGGGAAAAACCCGGATGGCTCTAGTAACGCCACCTACCATAAAAAGGAGAAGGCAGTGAATTGTAACCGCTACAGTTTCTATTAATTTATCAATTACGAATAATTTTCAAGTCATGATTTCTTTATCACAATTCACATATTAGAAAAAGGAATTTTCACATTTATGAATGGGGGAAAACGACGCATAATCGAAGCTTTGCGTTTTATAAACGAAATTCTTCTTTTTCTTACAATCTTCTTTTCTTCTTCTTCTTCTTTCTTACAATCTTCTTTTCTTCTTCTTCTTCTTTCTTACAATCTT
>BGPR01000151.1:330504-349697 GCA_013235015.1 Araneus ventricosus
TCTTCTTCTTCTTTCTTACAATCTTCTTTTCTTCTTCTTCTTCTTTCTTACAATCTTCTCTTCTTCTTCTTCTTTCTTACAATATTCTCTTCTTCTTCTTTCTTACAATCTTCTTTTCTTCTTCTTTCTTACAATCTTCTTTTAATCTTCTTTTCAAATCTTCTTTTTCTTACAATGAATACGAATGAATCGGGACTGTGACGAAACGACGTATAAACGAGAAACGTATAAACGGGACTTTACTGTAATTTCTAAGTCGAATAATTGATAAGTTTCATATTCTTTCTTGATAACTTTTTTAGGAAATTATTAAGAAAAATCAATCATCAAAATATTATCATTTTATTTATTTGCCTCGGAGATGCCACTCACAATGTTTGTTTAATTAAATTTTTTATCATTATTTTAAAATTATTGGCGACTTATAGAAAAAATTAGCTTTCGGCGGTTCTTAAAATTTGTTCGGTCCAGTCTACATTTTTCGACGAGATTTAAGAATTGTTTGGTGGAACAGATAGTAACACTAACAGAGTTACCCCCTCCCTGCCTTGGCATTCTGCGTTTATGAATGACAGCTGTTGCAATAGTTCGAGTACTGAGACCGGAGTCCTAACAGTCATCACTGGCCACGGCCCGACCCCTCCTGAAGGAGGCACGTACTATCACTGGTGGGAGGTAACTCGACTTCCACTACTACTTTACCTCCAGGCGAAGCGAGAACCCCCTTAGTTATGCGGCGGCTTCTCATCCGTCTACTCGCGGTGTCCCCGAGGGATTTAATTAATGATAAAGTTGCAGACGATACGAGGGTATTTGAGTATTATAACCTAGAATTTTGCGATAATACCAGTGAAATCGCAACATTTTCGTTCCAAACAACGCCGGGTATATCAGCTACTTGTTAAATAAAATAAAATAAATTATAAATTGATTGAATTGAGGATCTATATAAATATCTCTATTAAAAAAGGTTCTATTGCACTTTTAATGATTAATGTCTTTTTCAAGTTGACGCCTGAAGACCAAATAAGATACAAATCAGAAATTGCATTACATTTTTAAAACGATTTTCTGTATAATATCTCTGGTCATACATTTTTGTTTACTTTAGTGTTTTATGCTTACGAATTCATACGTTAGCAAAGAAATATTTAGCGAAAAACACTAAAAATGTAAAATTAAAAATAGCGAAAAGAAAGAATAAAAGCGTTAGTAAAAATGAAAAACATCAACATGTAAAAAAAAACTTGAATGAAAACCTGAATGCATTGCTAACAAATATATTTTGTGTAAGGGAAATAGATTCTTTAATATTTTCTGTTTTCAAATTACATTAAACTAGCAGTACGCGCACGGCGTTGCCCGTGGTACAATGACTTCAACAAAATAAAAAAAAGCCCAGAATGACACACAAACACTTCCTTTTATAAGTTTAGATTTATCATTCCCATGATTTTACTTTGATATTACTTCATTTTTTTAAAACGAAATAAACTTAATTTTTAAAAAAAATCATACTTTCACATTTTCATTATAATCATGCTTTGAGGTACAGTATACATAATGTTTATGTTTAATAATATATATATATCTTAATATAAATAAAAGTCATTGTGGGTATGTGTGTGGGTATGTGTGTGGGTATGTATGTGGCTATGTTCCACATCTCCTCCTAAACCAATGGACGGTTTTCAACCAAATTTTGTACACTTATCATTTAAGACAAGGGGAAGACACTTATGAACTTTTCTAAGTCCAAAAGTTAATTAAACAGTCAGTTAATTAGAAAATAACCGAAACCGTTTTTCCGCCGTAACTTCGGAGCAAACTGTCCGACAGAAAATATTTTTATACCATCTTAAAGTTCAAATTTTTACCTTTTCAATGATACCAATTTTATTTCTCTGACATTTTCCCTTCGATTGTTATTAATTTTTAAAAGTTCTAAAATTTTAAAATGCGTGCAGACGATTTTGAAATAACGAAGATTTATAGCTACTCCGTTGCTAGGCAACGGTTAGACTTTGAACTAATTCACCTTTATTTCTGAAAATTTTGCTTATTTTTAAAAATATCCATATAATATAATAAATGCGAAAGTGTGTCTGTCTGTTTGTTACGCATTCACGGCAAAACTACCAAACCGATTTGGATGAAAATTGGCAGAGTTGTAGCTTGGAACCCAGGAACGGAGATTGGGTAGGTGACATCATGTTAAATTCATTATTTTTGGCTACAGATAACAATTAAATAATTAACAAGCGATTTGCGATGAAGATTATTACTTTATTTTTCAATCAACTGCCACGTGATCCTTAAGGAATGCGTAAACAAAATGAAATGTCACGTGATCCTTCAGAAAAGCGCAAGCATGTGGAATAACTTATTTTTAAAGTCATGCATCACGTGATATTGCTGAGAAAAGAAATAATCTCTGGAATAATAACTGAAAAATAAACGCCGGGACAGAAATCTAATGGTAGATATAATATAGTTCCAAGAGTTTTTAGATTAAAATTTAAAAACTAAAGTTAAGTATAACTAAATGAAAATATCGTTCAATATTTACTTAAAATAAGAGCCAAATTTAGTGGAAAGGTTGCCAAAATTATTCTTTATCGCTCTTTTCATCGTCATCCAAAATGTTTTTGGCGGTTAAATTTGTAACCAAACGATTTAGCTAATTACAATAGTTCCGTTTCGAATTTTAATGCTTTAAGAGCTGTTTCTAACCGATTTAAATAGAAAGGATTACACAAACCCAAAGAACACGGAATTCAACGTTTTGTTTACTAAAGAAAGAACTAATTCGAGCTTGGCGCTTGATACAGTTGCCAAATAGATTTGGCGATTGCTTAAATCGGAAGGTTACCGGAAAACGGTCTATGAATCCAAAATAAACAAATCATGATCGTCCATTGACGTATATGATATGGTTGTCAGAGTTTTTAGAATAGGAAGGTATATTTTGTCTTATGTATTCTTTTAAACAGTAGAAGCAGATGACATATAGCATGGTGGATGATATATTCCAAAGAGCAGATGATACCATTGAGTACAATGATGTAATTTACAATAACGGAGACTTAAATTAGTCGTCCAATTATGTATTATCAACCGTCAGAACTTTTGATTTCCCCTTTCTATGTATAACGAAACATTTACATTCGTGAATTTAAAAAAAATAGCAATTCAAATTCTTCGCGCACGAAGTCGCGGGTAACAGCTAGTATATATATAAAATTTGCTTTATTTCAGTATTGGCATTTCATAATTTAACGATTTCAATACCTAGATAAAATAATTACATGTTTGAAATGTAAAAAAAAAAAAAAATCTTTACTGTGAAGTGATTCCCTAATTATACCCCCCCCAAAACCCCCCCCCTATGGGCCCCCCCCCCCCGTTCCAATAATATCGACCAAAACGTTCTAGCATTGCTTAACCTGCGACTAAACCACTGCATCCAGCGAAATGATTTCGAATTATTCCGAGCGAAATGTAAAGAGGGAATAAATCACGGGTCAAAGTCATTAATTATTTCTCTGCTCTCGTTCTAATTTTTTTCGCCAGATGGCGTGGCCAGGGCGAAACTGGACTTTTCCGCTTGGTTCTTCACGTCCTTCACTCGAGAAAAATTCTCTGATCCCATCACGGGAAAAAATTAATTTGAAATCGTAGAAAAAAGATATTTTAATCGTTCTTGTTTTAAATCAGGGAGAAATATTCAATTTACCACCTTAAAAAGAATTGAAATGATAACGTTATTAGAACGTCGGATGTGCGAAAGTAAGAATGTAGAAGGAAAAATTTCAGAGAAAAGGGAAAAAAACTATTTTTTTAAAAATTTTCAAAATTCAGTGAATTAAGTTAGAAGTTCAAAATAAACTTCATTAGAACGGACATCGTTTGTTCTTTCCGAGAATATATCTATTTTCTTCTTATGATTATCTGAAAAAATGTAATGCGAATATATATAAGGTAAATGACCAAAAATAACACAAAACATTAAATAAAAATTTTCTAGATTAAATTTTAAAATTCGGGCTTCGAGGTGCATTGAGTCACCATTACAACTACCTGTGTGCCAAAGTTCAAGTCTGTAAGTGTGATAGATTTGTCTGGACATCGCACGCACACACACACACATTACCTTTTATAAGTATAGAAGATGTTTGGAAAAAAGGCGACTCTCAGCAGTTTAAATATCGAAAGAGCATTGCCACCCCGAAACAAAAACATCCAAAGGTATTTTATGATAAATTACTCAACAAGTAAAATAAATAGGAATCATCATTTTTATAGACGTTAATATATTTGTTTATGCTGTATTTTCATCAAGGCAATAACGCTGTTTTAAATTGTTCAGCTGCAGGTCGCACAAAATTATGTTTGTATTTTCTTCAAAAACGACGCACAGAAAAAAAAATCGCTCCGCTGATATTTATCAAATTTTACGGGAAATAAAATCGTTTGTTTGTTAATGTTTTGTATCAGTAATTGAGATTGGAATTCCTGGTAATGCCAACTGTTTTTCACCTTTTTGCTTGTTTATCTTCGTTTTTAATTCCCTTCCACTATTTTTTCTGCAGAACCATTTTGAAAAATTAGTTCCATATCGCATGTTTAAATAAAATCCTCATAATCTCACTTCAGTAACGAGTTCACTGAAAAGTGTTTACATTTACTTTCGACGAGGCATTTTCTATTTCTGTGGTTGTTTTCCTTTGGTGATATTCTATAATGATTCCTAAATGGATTTTGATTGTGTATTAAAAAATTCAAATTAATTATATTTATATTTTATTAAAAACTAAAAACAAATAACGATTTGGGGTTTTATTCGTTTCTTTAGAAACTAATTGAAAGCTTTTATAAAGATTTTTTAAAAGCAACAACAAAGGAAGAGATATTTGAAAATAATGAAGAAGATGGGATTTGAGTTCTAAAGTTATTGGGATAATTTTATGTTGAGTCACGAAATGTACGATTCGTCTTGGAAACTGATTACAGCATTTTTTTCTGATGGGGGTGTAGGGAGATCTAAACCGTGGAGATTCATCAAACTGAATGGAATCGAAAATTTTGAGGTTTGCGAAACTTTTTCTATATGTAGACTTCTTATATTATTCTGTATAAGTTTAAAATTTGATAACGGCCATGATTTTTCCTGTTTATTTTTTCACTTGTTTCATGCTTGGGAAGGTAGAATTTTGTGATCAATTTTTTCTCATTTCCTAGTGTGTTAGAGTTTCGAAATTTTCTACTGTTGTGTGTTCCCGATGACAAAACAATATTTTAATATTTTCTGAACTTAATTATAAGTTAATCGATTTATATCAATTACATTTTGATTTCGTCTGAATGGCATCATCTCATAGTGAATTTGAGAAAAAAAATTGATTGCAAGATACTATATTGACTATAATAATGAATTAGGAAATATATATTAATGATGAAAGAGTGGAACATAATTATTGATAAAATGAAAACTTTCTTAAAAACACGCTTCTGTTAGGACAGCTGTTAAGCATCCTATGGATGAGTTTTCTGGTTTGTTTACGTGCCTGTAATACGTATTTCCGGTGTAATGCTAAGTCAATGGATCTTCAAAGCGGAAGTTCAACATACAAGCAGATAAAGTCAAGGTTTTTAATGTAAGTAAACAAACCAGAAAACTCGTCATTTGCTTATTTTATTTTTCTTTTAATATTAATTTATTTTATGTTCTGTATGTTTATTCTATTACTTATAAATCTTATATATTATCTTATAAAATAAAAGCTGAACATCAACAAACATATGTATCTATGTCCTTCTATCTTCTCACGAACTACTGAATCCTGAATCTAGTCGTAAGTACCAAAACATGGGAAATAATCCATGGAATCCATTTCGACTATTTAAATTCCGAAATTGTAATTAGTTAAAAAGATATTAACTAAAAACGTCAAAATTAATGAATTCACGTGCTGCCATCTATTGGCAGCATGGTGAATTCATTCACGGCGGATTCTTTTCCCCCCCTATTATTAGTTTTCGCATCCGGTGTTGCATTTTTTTATTTATTTAACGGAAGTTGGTATTTTTTTTGAGCGAGCTTCTGTGTTTGGATTTATTAACAATGGAAAAAAAATCGTTTTCATGCTTTTTTCTTTCTTTTTTGTATTAAAGTGTTTAACTTCGTAACGTTTCTTAGGGAAAGTAAGTGACAGTATTTGTTGATTATAGAGAAAAACGGAGGCGGGGCATATGAAAATGTATGGATCCCAAGGTCTCACGTGACCTCACTTCTCTCCGTCCGGGAATATCCTACTATTCGTGATAGCCCGCCGTGTAACGCCGGGCCACACAGCTAGTATTCGATTATTTTACCTTGTTTTAATTCAAAATTAGTGCATATTGTATTTATTGCTTTGTTACGGCGCTACTAGCTTGTTTGCTGTTTACTTTCAATGCTCGCATCAGCCGCACTGACGAAAAAAAGAATATGGCCGCCCTTCTAGAAGGACGCCATTTTTTTGTTGTCTTGACGGAATTGGATCGGCAATTTTTCTAGTCCATCTACTTATGGCAATTTTACTTAATTTTTAAGCAGATAGAAACGAATTTTGGAATAAATATTTTTTTGAGTTAGGAGATAACAGTCTTTGCTGCCTAAGATCCCAAAACCTCGTATCTCTCAGAGATACAATTCAAGATTCAAGCCACACTAACAGGGCACAACTTTTGTTCTTCTTTCTAAACTCGCACAGACTGGCCCGCACATGTATTATTTTACTTTCGGCATTGTCTCCATCTTGGAGACACATTTGTTCTTTACTGCAACATGCAGTACGCATCAATTCTTGCTTCCAATCAGTGGCGAATCCGGGGGGGGGCTATCGGGCTACACCCCCCTCCCCCCAGAGCCAAGCCAGACTTCCTTATTTCATTTAACATCATTACAACCTGTTTTTTCTTAATTTACCTCTTTTAAAAAAATAATAATAACGTTTCAACATTACTTTCTGGCTTGACAGGCTCGAAAATTTTCCTACTTTTGTAGTCATTCCACTTGTACTTCTAGCTTTGACACGGTCGAAGACATTTTTTGGCTAGTTATTTCATTGTAATTTTTATTAAATTATCGAAAGTATTGTATTGTTCATTATGATTCTTAATGTCAGGTGAGTGAAGTCTGTAAAGTTAAAGAGTTTTGGTTTACTTTAGCCTTGAAGTTTGACATTCATCACGATGATACAAAGTTTTTATGACCTCAGCCCCCCCCCCCCCCGACCCGAATCCTAGATTCGCCACTGCTTCCAATGAATTGTAACTGCAGTATACAACTGGTAGGTGATTCTAAGAAACTGTATACATCTTATATAATTGTGAGTATAGAACTTTTTAATATTTGATCGCTGTTTCGTCATTCTCAAAATCGCACAGCACCAAAGTTTTAAGCAATCTTCAGAACAATTACGCATTCCGGCGCATTGTTCTAGAATGGATTTGAAATTCCTGATCTTCAGCAGAAATCAACGCACGTAACCGCAACAGTAGTAAAAAGTAGAAAAATTTTTTATCCGAAATATAGGTCAAAATAAAATCGTCAGGTAAGTAATACGTGACAGTATCATGAGGAAATTAAACCACAATGAATATCATAAGAAAGAAAATTTCTAAACCTGCATTAAAAATATAAATGTGAATAAAATTCCTATTTGCTTAGAGTATGTCTACGGAGCCTTACGCTTTTACGATTTTTTTTAGATAGATTCCTTATAGGAAGTCGATCCAGGGCCAGATTTCCCATAGGGCCAACCTAGGCCATGGCCTAGGGCGCAGCTGTTAGGGGGCGCATACACAGAAGAAATAACAACCAAATATTTGAAATTTTTCAGTATTATTTTCAAAAGGCCATATAAAATGTTTTTTTAAATTTACATTCGTTACATTAAATATATTGCATGATACATTTTTTGTCCATTGTGGATCCTTGGCTTTTTTGCATTAAAATAGATCTAATAAGGCCTGTCCACTTCAGTGAACCTTCAAGAATATTCACTGACAAAAACGCGAAAGAAGGTCTAATAGGTATAGTCAGAAGATCTCAATAAATTCGATGGGGTGCTTTGCAGGTGTTAATGTTTTGTTATTTTATAAGCAGTGTAATTTTGAATAAAAAATTTAATATGTTTCGAAGATGATAAAGATTGTATTAAGTGTATTAAAAATAAACTATTGTATATTAAATTGAAAATTATATATTAACTGTTGGAAATTATACGCAGTTTAACTTTCCTTCAGTCTCCTCATCCGATCTTCTAACCAATCACAAGCTATTGGGATGATGTCATGATGCAATGCGTCACAGCGTGACGTCATATATATATCCCATGATTCCTTTCACGGAGAGCCGGTAAGAGGCTTAATGATGTACTTTGAACAGTGCTTGTAAAACGTCCTTTATGTCTGTGTCTTTGTCTTACGTGCTATGTATTTAGAATAAACGATGATCAAAACTGCTTCAAACAATTAGGAAATTTTGTGCTGATTACTTTGGTATATATGGATGATATACTAAAAGTTTATAGTTTTTGAGTTATAAGCAAATAACTGGAGAAATTTTATTATGTGTTTTGGCTATAACTAAAATTCCAACGATAACTATTGGTGGCAACCCTCAGAATCGTAATCAGCATCCGGAAAAAACATAAAGAAGGTCCTCAAGACCTCCTCAAGAATTGGATTTAAAAAAACGACTTAATGACTGAGAAAAGCGAAAAAGAGCCAAATGAGGAGGTCGCGCCGAATGAGAGTTGAAAAAAAAAATGCAGCTCAAATGAAGCAATTTCAAGCGGAGAAAGGTTTGCTTTTCTCCCGCTTCGTGTTGCTCTTTGCGTTAGTATCGGATCCGTAAGAAGGGCAAAACTTGATGCAGCTCTGGTCTGTCTCTCTTAATTCTTGATTGATTTTCCGTCTTCCTTTTAAATTTTTTATTACTTTCTTGCCACTTTCGTTGATCACTGAATTCTCGAAGTGCAAAAGTAAGCCAATTAGAATGAAAACGAGAATACAATCTTTTAAAATAATTTCAGGGGGGACTGCAGCTCTTATGGACGAGCCGCCACTGTCTCTTCCACTCTCCTTCATTTTCGCAGCTTCAGTCCTAATGAAATTAGATGATTAAATGTTCTTTTCCTTATATCTCCAGACAAAAGGAATCTCTCCTCGCTTTCCGGCTTGCCGACATTAATTTTTTCATGTTTCATATTTTTGAAAGAAAAAAATATTTTTTGGTATTTCTTATTCTAATAAAAGAATGTTTTTAAGAAGTTTTCATTTTATTAATAATTATCTTTTCCAAGTTTTTGATTTTTTCCATTCGTTTTCGGCATTGCAAGGATTTCTGGCATCTCAAATTCTCTAGTAACAACATTAAAAGGATTCACATGGACCGAATTGTTCAAATTTTCATGTGGCGCAATGCTTTCAACTAGATGAACCTCCTAAAAAGCATATTCTTTATTAGAATAAAGAAAATCGTGATAAGTATTTTTTAGCAACGTTTTCGAAAACCCTCCGCGCTTCTGCGCATGCGCCAGGCGGAGTTATTTTCATCAAAATAGGGGGAAAGTGAAGAATGGAAGGGTGATGTTTACATTTTGCTGGGCGTGATCTATCAAAGAACTCCAGAAATGCGCTCATATGACTCATTGCCTGACACCCCTTTCCGGTGTGAAATCGTCCAAAAGTGGTATCCTCGGAATCCGTTGCTGAACAGTAAATACCGTGAAATACAAGATCGTCTGTCAAAAATTTTTGCTGACTGCGTGATTGATTTAAGTAAGAGATCATAAAGATGTATCGTCATGTGAAATAATCATGTATTGATATAAGAAATTGATTATCAAAGTCTGTCGATGCTTGGAAACATAATGCACTGAAAACTCTTTTCTAACTTTGGCGATAGATTAGCGCAAAAATTAACTTTCTAGGAAAATGACTTTTTTTTCAGTGGACAAAGAATAAATTATTTATAAAATCAAACAAAACAAACACCTTAGTTTTTCTGTAATTTTTCACAAATAACACAACCTAACTTAAAGAAATAACTCGCATGTAAGAAAAAGTAACACAGTTCAGTTTAGAAACAAAGTTTGAAACATTACCTATAGTCATGTGTGACATTGAAAAGCATTTTTTAACGCACAGTTAAAACTCGCATCTTGCACCGAAAACTGAGCCGACACATTCCGAAGTCCACTTTTCACCTGATTGACGCGCACTAAGAATATTGTCTCATTTTTGAGGGAAATATGAAAATCTCGCGACGCGATAGTTCCATCAATGGTTGTGAATAAAATTTCTTTTGCATCGAGATCTATTTTTTAAATCGCAAAACTTATTGAGAAATTTGTGAAATTCGCCAAGTTATGCGCCAATTTCACGCCAGCTTTTGTTACTAGACGAAACTTGGTTCATTAACATCTCAGCTAAAATTATTTTTAAAGCACATGTTCAACAGTTCACAGTGTAGATATCAAAATAAATTAAAATGGAATTACTTAATGTTCACGTGGCACACGTAAAATGCGTTACGTAAATTTAATTTTGGAATCCATTCCACATGTCGCAGGAGGGAGGAAAAAATGACGTCACATCACATGCTGCACAGAGTAATACAAAGTGCAGTTAGATGACAGGCAGAATTGCGTTTGTCTTTTGGCTGTGACGTCACTTACGGCACTCCACTGATTAACGACTGACTATAATCTAAAACAAACAGATCTCATTTAGAATTTCAAACAAAGCAGCGTTTGTTTAGAGACAAATATAAACAGACATTTACAAATTTCCTGACCTAAAAAAATATTTCTAAAGGATGCACATTAGTATCTCATCGTCAGTTCTTTGTGAGTCAGAATTACTAAGTATAGTGAGTGAAAATCATTCATTTTCTCATGCTTTCAGAAGGTTACTCTGTTATTATTTTCATTGTATGGAATCAACTTCAGAACAGACTCTGTCATTACGCATTTCGTTTTTCTTCGTTCGCAACAGAAGTTTTTGTTCCGCAGATGCATTAAATTGTCATCAGAGCTGACAGCAGTTCAAGACCGTTAATGTATTCTAAGCAGAGAAACAATTCGATGAAAAGGAAAGAGCATTCGCACACAATGTTTGTTTTTACGCAGACGCATTTAATGAGTGAGAATTGCGCTCTATAATAAAGTGGGAGGAGCTTTCGTTCATAACCATGATTCAATAAATGTTTATTTGCATTAATTGGTTTGGCCGAGCAACGCTAAAATAAAAATCGTTTGGTTTGCAGTCAACTAATTTGACAACTCATGGCTACTTTGACGTGTGGTTTGCAATGCATTTAGCAATTTTTAGCATATATATAGACGGCAAAAAATTAATAATTTGCTTTTTGGGAAGAACATAATTTATAAATTATATATTTTAGTCTCCTATTTATGTTTTTATGTTTATTTATAATTGTTTAGCTTGTTTGCTGGATAAATAGTTTTCAGTTTGTTTTTATAATGTCAAATATGATGCTGTTTAAAGAAAGAGTTCAATGGTGTCTGGGTAGACAAAAATTGTGTTGACAGTTTTTATAATTTAAGAAAGCTGCCTTCAGCAGTCTCATTTCTGATTGACTTAATAATTTGATAGTTTTATGCTCAACGGTGAGTTATTAAATGGAACATCGAGAAAGCCTTTTGTTTTTGACGCCTGCTCCGACAAAGTGTGCTATTTATGTTGTAATTTTCAGATCCCCCAATACTTTATCCCACTTCAATGAATCTGAATTTGCAAAAGAAGCTGAATTACTAATCTGCTGTGAGAAAACATAAAATTTGTAATTCTGACTCGATGAGGAATTATTTAAACTGCATGCCGATTCTATTTTTAAACAAAAACAATAGGAAAGACCACAACTGTTTCTTTTCATGTGTGTTATAAAATGTTATTGAAAACTCATGAACTAAGACAAAATAAATTAAATCAATTTCTTATGTGAAAAAAGCATGTTAAAAATTGCATGCAAAAGTTGAATCTGCGATGTAATGAATTAATACATATCCGTTCCCTACACATAATTTTCCTGCTAAAATTTCAGGTATTTTTTCATGAAGCCACAATCCCCCCTGATATATGGATGCGTGCTGAGATGGCATGCGCTTTCACACACCCCTAGATACCATTTATGCTCACGTGATACATATCAAATGCCAGCAGTGGCGGCTCGTCTATAAGAGCTGCAGTCCCTCCTGAAATTATTTTAAAAGATTTTATTTTCGTTTATATTCTAATTGGCTTACTTTTCCACTTTGAGAATTCAGTGTTCAACGAAAATAGCAAAAAAGTAATAAAAAATGTAAAAAGAAGACGGAAAATCGATCAAGAATGAAAAGACAGACAGATCAGAGCTGCATCAAGTTTCGCCCCTCCTACGGATCCGATATTAACGCAAAGAGCAACGCGAAGCGGGAGAAAAGCAACCCTTTCTCCGCTTGAAATTGCATTCATTTGAGCTGCATTTGTTTCAGCTCTCACTTGGCGCGACTTCCTCATTTGGCTCTTTTTCGTTTTTACTCAGTAGTTTAGTCGTTAAGTCATTTTTTAAATCCAATTCTGGAGGAGTTGTACTCTTTTGCTTCTTTGTGTTTTTTAGGGTGCTGATTACGATTTTGAGGTTTGCCACCAATAATTTTTTTGGAAATTTTAGTTATAGCCAAAAAACATAAATTTTTTTCTCCAGTTTTTTGCTTATAACTCAAAAACTATCAATTTTCAGTATATCATCATTATATACCAAAATAATCAGCACAAAATTTCCTACAACTTAGGTCAATACAACCTTTGCAGCACTGCTTGTTTCTGAGCTGACGAGCCGCCACTGAATGACAGTTTAATTTTGGTATCCCTTGCGCATGTTGCCGGAGAAAGAAAGACACCATATCGCGTCCCAACGCAAGGTTTGTTTCGTTATATTAACATTCCATTTTGAAGCTACGCGAGGAATTCTTTGGGGTGGGTGGTGGGGGACGGATCTCGTTTTTAAAAATCAAAGTCAAATGACGAGAACGATACCTGAGTTGAAAATCCACTTCTCACAACGTACAGGTTGCTAGCCGAACCGTTCGAAGGTATTATTTTTACGACGAACCAACCGCGAACCATGGGAAAGGAGAAAACCCATTTGAACCATTAATCATCACTTGTCAGTCGCCAATGGACGGGGGAGGAGGCATTTGGAGAAAAGGTTTGTTTGCAGATTTGACCTCGCAGTTTGGCGGGAAAATGATAAACTACACTCGAACACGTCCCAACGTGAACTGCGAGTCCCTTTGTGTTCGCCGAAAAACTGATAGGATTTGGTTCGCCGCGAGCTGTTTACGTCGAACCAAAAACCCCTTCAACGCCAGCGAACCAGCCGCTCGCGAACAGTGAAGTTGAAAATTAACATCCCTTTTTTTGAGGGGGGGGGGGGGGGGGGGGTCCTGACATCATTATTTTAAATCATAGCCAAATGATGAAGACCAGACCTTTGTCAGAAATTCACTTCTCTCAACAAGCACAGTTAGATTCATCACGTGCTCTAACTTCACGTGAATTGACTTGATCGAATAGACATGGAAACATTGTGATTAATAATTTGCCATTTACAAATTTTTTGAACTTCGCTTGATCCAAAATCTTCGCAGCAAGTTAAATTGTAATTAGTCTGTAAAGGACTCTGCTGTTACTCTTTTTGGTTGTGTCATCTTTTTTTAATCAATCGTGTAACAAATAGAATACCTTGTTTGTCCTTGTAGTGCATACCATATTCTTGCTTCTTCGAAGTTTCCAGTATTCAATTATAATCAATCACAAGTTCTTCTTACGTTAGTTTTGTATTATGACCTTGAATTTTTGTCTCTTTGCATATTTTAAGGGAATCTTTTTTCTCCCACTGAAAATTTTTTTCAACTTGGAATGCTCTTGTGAACTCATTCATCATATCATTATATATGCGACTTTTCACTGACATGTAATTCATTTTCTAAAGTGTGTGTTGAACGCATGACTTAACAGCGGTGGTCTTTTTCCATTTTCAAGGATTTTTGAATATTAAGTTTTCGTTTTATTCCTGACCCTTTGCTATTTTGATACTCATGATTCGAGTTTTGTTTTAAAAGTCTTACATAAGATACAGATCGAGGAGGTTACATGTTTTGCACTTGCAATTCAGTAGCGAATCCAGGGGGATGGCTATCTTGCTGCAGCCCCCTCCCAGAGCTAAACCAGAATTCTTTATTTTATTTAAAATCACTACGGCTGTTTTTTCTTAATCTCCCTTTAAAAAAAGTGAAAACATTTCTTCTTGGTTTTCGACAGGCTCGAAAGTTTTCCCGCTTTTGTAGTCAGTCATTCCACTCGTATTTGCAGCGCTGACACGGTCAAAAACATGCTTTTGCTACTTATTTCATTGTGTTTTTTTGTTAAATTATCGAAAGTATTCTTGTGTTATTTATGATTCTTATTGTCAGGTGAGTCAAGTCTGTAAAGTTGAAGTGTTTTGGTGTACATAAGCCATGAGGTTTGACATTCGTCACGACGAGACAAAACTTTTCATACCTCACCTCACCTCTCCCCGACCCAAATCATGGATTCGCCATTGACTTCAACGTTTTAGACTTCCCCGACTTTGAGATGAAACATGAAGAATAATTGTGGGATTTGTTCCTGTCACCACCATATGGCGCAGCAACTCTCATTCTGTAACGCTACTCTATGTCACGGAGGGTAAGAGGTCGGAGATAGAGTAAGAGTCTGTTGCTGGTTTGCCATATTGGCCTTTTTAAGGTCAAATTATGGAAATTTGGCCTTTTTCAAAGCCCTTGGCCTTAGGATTTTTCATTTGGACTTAATTTCATTTTTGGCTTTATTTTCGTTAATGACTTTCAGAGCAATTTTCAATTACTTATTCCATTTTTTTTAAATAAATTTTTGATATCGCACATTTGAAATGATATATAATGAGCTGTCAAACGAAATAGCTCCTGAATATAACAACGATGTTTTAAATTTCTTTCAATTAAATTTTAGTTTAATAATAGAGCACTGAACATATGCCTATCAAGTAGGATTTGTTTTCATGAAGGATAGCCTTTTTTATTATATCAAATGAGGTTTTCAGTCAATTTTTCAAATTTGGCCTTATTTTTAAGAAGGTTTGGCCTTATTTTGCTATTTTGATCTGGCAACCCTGGTCCGTTGTCTTTAGCTCCCACGAAGGGGAGGCTTAACAAATGTCCGGCAACTGACCGCACATAGAGCAGTACGAGTGCCCTTATACAAACTCTCGCACATGTGGATACTATTTATGTTTCTATAGTTAAAGTATCACCTGTAAATATACCATCAATAAATAAATAGGGGTGATTGGTGTTATTTCAAACTCATCACACCCACATAATGTCTGTTAGTGACTGCGTTTTTGAGTATTTAGTTACATTAGCGCCCTCTTTTGAAGAAATACATGAAAGTTATTTCGGTCCTCTGTCGTCGTGATTAGCTGACAACACTTAAGCCTGTACTGCACTCTCCATACTTCTACACCACATCAGTGGGAAGGAGATTGACCCTCGGTGTCAGATTTTTCTTGCACCAGACCCATTCGTCTAACGCTTTCTTCTTTTGAGCTAATGGATTCATAGATAAGACATAATTCCAAAAATAATTTCTTCGTCCTCAACCAAATCTAAAACGATGAGATTCATCGCAATCTCCAGGTCAAATTTTTTTGACGATTTCAGTAGTCTCTCTTTCTACATTTCGAAAACTTGAAAGTAAAGAAAGTCATCTAGTGTGAATTGAATGTTTTTCTTCGTTTGACATACAACTATCCGGAGCACTTCGTTTTGCTCGTAAAGTTAGTTCAATATTGGTAGCATTTTGTTTAAACTAATCCCCAAGTACCGTATTGGTGGCTAAATTTGTTTCCCGAACACACAGTGCCGGATTTACACACTTCCCACGCCCTGGGTCGAAGCATATTCCGTGCCCCCCCTTCTCAAAAAAGTTATTATATTATTTTCAATTTAATATGCAATAGTTTATCTTTGAAACGTATAAGCACTTAAATACAATCTTTATAATTTTTGAACCACATTAAATTTTTAATTCAAAATTACACTTCTTATGAAATAACATAACATTAACACCTAAAAAATATTCCTTTGGATTTCTTGAAATCATCCGAAATACCTGCTAGAACTTCTTCGTTCGCGCTTTTGTCCGTAAATAGGCTTCAAAGGTTATTGAAGTAGATATAACCCTTTGTAAGTAAAGAAGGGCAAGAGACGATAAGGTGCACAGAAAACAAAAAATGTATAGCTCAATATAATTTAATGTAACGAATGTAATTTAGAAAACATCATTTTATATAGCCTTTTGAAAATAATACTGAAATATTTGGTTATTTCTTCTGTATATGCTCCACCCTGACGGCTGTGCCCTCGGTTGGCCCAATGGGAAATCTGGCCCTGAACATGATTGCAAATTTCACCGCTTTTATGCGAGGATAGCTACTGGCTTTTGGAGAGTGGTTTGTCAAATCCTCCAAAGTGAAACAATAAAAAATACGAATTCGAAGAAACGCGTTATACCGAAACAACGGCAAATGGGGAGAGAGGGGACTTAACCAAGTTCCAATTCTCACAAGCGTTGTATTATATAGAACTGGTTATTTACGCACGCCTAGCAGATGTAACACAAGCCTATCTCCTCGAACATACTTTGCGCACCACTCTAATTTTTCTTGTGCTTCCTATCTCATTGATTCTTATATGGTACTTGCTACACTTGTGCTCACTCAAGATACTCCGAAATTTCTTCCACTCGAATTTCGCCGAAGAACGACGAACTCGGGCGGGTTCTCCACTCAGATCTTGCTCCGAAACGAATCTCCTTTGCCTGAGTGAACCCGTGAGCGCATTTACCGCAAGCCGTAGGTTATCTGGGAGGGCACTTTGCCGCTCCCTTTCTGTTCCCTCTAATCGCACCGACTGGTGGGAAAAAGATATCGAACTCGTTATCGTCTGCTACTAGTCTTATAGATCACTGCTCATTTTAGGTAGTTATGATTTAGTGTTAGCTGCAGGAATGCAGCAAGAGACAACGCGTATCGTATTTTTTCCACCCCTTTGTCAGATTTGATTTTAAAAACCTAAAATAAAACCAGAAATGGAGGATTCAGAGTTCAAGTGAACGAAGTCCATGAGATTAATTTCTGAGCATTTAGACTGTTCTAGCTCAGTAACGAATCTAGGATTCGGGTCTGGGGGGGGGGAGGCTGAGGTCATAAAAATTTTGTATTGTCATGATGAAGGTAAAATCTGAAGGCTAAAGTAAACCAAAACTCTTTAACTTTACAGACTTTACTCACCTGACAATAAGAATCATAAAAAACAATACAATACTTTCGATAATTTAATAAAAATTACAATGAAATAACTAACCAAAAAATGTCTTCGACCATGCCAAAGCTACAAGTACAAGTGGAATGACTACAAAAGTAGGAAAATTTTCGAGCCAGTCAAGCCAGAAAGTAATGTTGAAACGATTTTATTATTTTTTAAAAAGAGATAAATTAAGAAACAACAGATTGTAATGATGTTAAATAAAATCATGAATTCTGGCTTGGCTCTGGGGGGGCTGTAGCCCGATAGCCCCCCCCCCCGGGATTCGCCACTGTTCTAGCTGCCTGGTGGATACAAACTATGGACATGAATTATGATTGCACAGAAAATATAGCATTTCTAGACTACCATGACAGTATTAGTGCAAAACATGGACTTGGTTCATTTTAACTCTGGGCCCATCAAATATGTCTTTACGGCACCTGGAGCATTGTCCAGGCCTCTTGCTGTCCAAAGGTGTAACAAAAGTGAGGGGATAGCTTTCAATAGGGGATTTAAAATGATAGATTTGATTTTAAAAACCTAAAATGAAACCAGAAATGGAGGGTTCAGGGTTAAAGTGAACGAAGTCCATAAGGTTCTGAGCATTTAGATTGTTCTGGCTGCCTGGTGGATACAAATTGAACTATGGACATGAATCATGATTGCACAGGAAATATAGCATTTCTACGCTACCATGACAGTAAAACATGGACTTGGCTCATTTTAACTCTAGGCACTTCAAATATGTCTTTACGGCACCTGGAGCATCGTCCGGGCCTCTTGCTGTCCAAAGGCGTAGCAAAAGTGAGGGGATAGATTTTAATAGGGGATTTAAAGTCATAGGTTTGATTTTAAAAACCTAAAATGAAACCAGAAATTTGTCTGCCCGGCGCATCGTCAGTCCCTCGTTGTCCAATGGCAAGGTAAAAGTGAGGAAATGGCGTATCGAAGCTTTGACAGACAAAGTTAAGCCACAAACACGCGGAATTTGTTTTCCCTGTGTATATGCGTTCAAGTTGATAGATATGACTTATTATACCATAGTCAAAATTTACTTTCGTGTCGACTCAGGCTAAGTGCTCAAGTTTCTTGATGTAGGAATTCTTTCCCCATGGGGAGAACCGCGAGTTCACGGATGAGAAGCTGCCGTATAACTAAGCAAGTTCTCGTGAACTCGATGGCACAATAATGGTGGTGGAGCTCTTGGGGCCACCTCGTAATGGGGGCTGTTATGCAGGACCCACAGTGCCTGACTATCTGTCGCGACGGCCCGTCATTTAACCCGGATGTTGAGGCAGGGCGGGGTGATGGCTTCTTGTGTTTTACTGCTTTCTTCCGGATTCCCAGGGTTGTTCCACGAAAGTTCCGCACATCAATTATTAGTTTTTCTGTTTTACTAAGTCAGGAAAACCTGGCGAGTAAACGAAAAGCCGGGTAAGCTTGTAACAGAGATTCTTAACCTATTGGCATCTGAAACCCAAATTTCTCATATCAGTTTGCCGAAAAGCCGACAAAACTCCGTCCACACTTGTGAACACACTGCTCGCGAAAGGTTTGGCTCGCAAGTGTACACGTGACTTTAGAGAAAAACATATGAGAGACAAATAACAATGATGATTTGATTTTATTGCACCACTTTCTACAAGGACAATTGTGAATCATGAGGTCGATTTCTTGCTTGAACTCCGCCCACACTTGTGAACACACTGCTCGTGAAAGGTTCGGCTCCCAAGTGTACACGTGACT
>BGPR01000151.1:349707-379180 GCA_013235015.1 Araneus ventricosus
GAGGTCGATTTCTTGCTTGAACTCCGCCCACACTTGTGAACACACTGCTCGTGAAAGGTTCGGCTCCCAAGTGTACACGTGACTTTAGAGAAAAACATATTCGAGACAAATAACAATGATGATTTGATTTTATTGCATCACTTACTAAAAGGACAATTATGAATCATGAGGTCAATTTCTTGCTTGAATCCTTTCGCACACAACGTGCATCTGAATGGTTTTGCGAAGTGCACAATGGCATGTCTCTTCAGGTTCGACCTTTTGTTGGTTGTGTACGAACATTCGGTGCAAGAATAACATTTGGGTGCACTTTTACCATCCGGGTAATGTGTAGTCACTTCGGAATAACTCGACGCTGCAAAGGAAAGGAAAAATATTTTTAAAAAATCAAGTTGTATATAGTGCCTCATTTCTCCATAATATTGGGGAAAATCTAATATTCATAATTTCTAGAAAAAGATATACACCTTTACATTTTTGTTGTAATAAATTGCATTTTTTCATGTGAACAATTTGTAATGAGTTCTGAGGAATGAGTCGATTCTTGTAAAGGTAAAGGGGAGGGAGAGCAATTATCATCAAAAAATCAGGTTGCAAATAGTATTTCATATCTATATAGCGTTAGAAAAAATACATATAAAACAACAATATAGTTGATAACTTTTTGAAAAGAATATAATTTCTAAATATCATAGAAATATGATTATCTTTTAGTATAATGTACCAAGTGGTTGCCACAAAAGTATCCTTACTCGGAACACTGTAGAGGAAAAGTGGGTGATCATAAGAACGCCAAATAAAATTTAATTGCATTAATGTCCTATTTTCAAGCAACATGCAGGCTAGTTTGGGGCAGGCCTCGTCCTGGTGAACATGGTCAGCTGACGCATACGAACGTCACATATTTGTGCTATGCCTTTCAGAATATGGAGAAATGAATAACGCAGAAAAGTTCTAAAAATGAACAATATGGAGAAACAAGTGAACAGTTTCTAGTATAAAGTTAATTGCAATCGTCGTCGTACAATAATTCAATTATAATCATGTCATATAAATGACAATTATAAGTGTCACTGAAGTGAAATAGAACTAGCCATGCGGCGTTCTATCATAAACATTCAAATACCAATTCAATTAATTTATACAAAATAAAGAACTCTTAAGCTGAAAAATCGTCATTTCTGTGAAATATTTATTTTGCGGCACGTCTTTTTCACATGTTCTGAAAGACATATCATCAAGATTCGGCGTTCTTTTGGCCACAAGTATTTATCTGTAGTGCTCTGAACAGAAAATGAGAACCAAGATATAGTTAGAACAGTGCTTTAAGATTCTAACCACTCTGTAGGTGTCTGTGTCACTCTCTCCCTTTTGTCAAGGAATTGTGAAATTGAATATACTGTTCTATGCCTCTTAGGGGGTACCAGAATAGACCCGTTAGACACTACAATACAATAAAGACGAAATTTTGCTGACAGATAAAAAGTTATTAATACTTCGCCCAAAATCCGATTCAGATTCCCCGCCTAGTTGGTTGTTTCTCAGTAGAAAAATTTTAGTAGTCAAAATGAAAACATTACAGGAGCAGCAATGCTAGAAAATTAAGCCAGAAGTCGCATACACTTCCCTCTGTTGGCATTAGATGGTGTTGGCTTGGTACAGGTGGTGAAAAGATAAATCTAATGCAAAAGTAATACGACTAAAATACAGATAAAATACACCACAATTTTCACTTGCTTATCCCACGAAGAAATAAATTTTAAAAAAATTATATATTTTCCAAAAAGTAAATTACTAAGAATTTTTAAACCTTTATTAATTAAAAAACAGAGACACCTGGATGACCAACATGATCATGAATATATTAAAGGTACATCAGTTCCGAATACAGTAAAGCATCGATTATACATTTCTCATTTATATGTAGTTTGATCACAGTCCCAATTCATTCATAATCACTGTAATGGAAAGGTATTTCGTTTTTACGACGCAGCTTCGGCTATATGTCGTTTTCCTCCTTTCTAAAATTCGCAAATTTTTTGCCTTAGTCATTAAATCTCCATTCCTATCGAGAGAGAAACGTTTCCTCGAAAGCAGGAGGGGGGGGGAAGTAACATCCTTTTCCTCCTTGCCACCGTTTTCAAATAAAGTCGCCTACCTGCATGCAAATAAATCGTTTAAAAAGATAAATGTATAATTATTTCTCACAATATGCAATAAAGGCATGATTTTTCTCACTTTTATGATAAATATTTAATTTTAAAATTTAATTACTGTTTCCATACTATGAGATAATAAACTACGAAGGTAAGTCATTAAGTAAGTCACAAAAGATAAGAAAATAATCTACCATGATAATCACTAGGAAACAATTTTATTTTTCAACATAATCTCCACCAATGTTGATGCACTTATCCCGTCGTTTTATCAGCGCCCCAATTCCAGCTGCATAAAATTCTTTGGGTTGCTGTCTCATCCACAGTACGACTTCGTGTTGAACGTCGTCATCATCTCATCGTGAGATGAAAATCGCTTGGGGCTAAATCTGGACTGTAAGGTGGATGCTGTAGCACTGCCCAACCAGACTTTTCATCGGTTTGGTACACTAAAACAACATCTTGGAGGCAAACACTTTGGAGATGATGACAACGTTCAACACGAAGTCCTACTGTGGATGAGACAGCAACCCAAAGAATTTTATTCAACTGGAATTGGGGCGCTGATAAAACGACGGGATAAGTGCATCAACATTGGTGGAGATTATGTTGAAAAATAAAATTGTTTCCAAGTGTTTATCATGGTAAATTATTTTTTCTTATCTTTTGTGACTTACATAATGACTTACCTCGTAGTACTCTTTTTAAAATGATTACTTTTGAATAAATTTGCATTAGTAGCATAAAATTGTATTAATCAAAGTTGTTTATTAAAATTTCGATTTTACGTCTTTTCAGTTACATTTCGTTTTATGTCAGCCTCTTGAAAGACATATAAACGGCAGTTTACTGCATATAAAAAGTTTTGTCGGGATTCAGAGTTGAATCAGAATTCCACCAATCAAAAATTCTTAGTGAAGTCGCTGGGTCCTATCAAATCGACAAGGTTACCATCTTTGTTTTGATTTTCACTAAGGATATACTTTGTTTTGTGCTCGAGAAGAGTCGCTGGGTCCTATCAAATCAACAAGGAGACCGTCTTTGTTTTGATTTTCACTAAGGATATGCTTTGTTTTGTGCTCGATGAGAGTCGCTGGGTCCTATCAAATCAATAAGGAGACCATCTTTGTTTTGATTTTCACTAAGGATATGCTTTGTTTTGTGCTCGAGAAGAGTTGTTTTGTGTCGATAGACTTTTGGGCATAAATCACATTTGAATGGCTTTTGTCCCGTATGTATCAGCAGGTGTCTTTTAAGAGCATGCTTTTGCGTGAAACCTTGGCTGCAGATAGAACATTTGTGGGGACGTTCTCCAGTGTGAACCAAAGTATGCTGCTTCAAATTCCAGGAGTGAAAAGTTGTATAAGAGCACAAATCGCACGCATAGATCTGAATGTTGCTGGGTTCGCCAAAGAGACTTTTCTTATGCCTTAATAGATTTTCAGTTGAAATAGAAGAAATCTCGTGTTGAGAATAAGGCCAACCTGAAAAAAAAAATATGAGTGATTATTTTGCAAAAAATATTAAAGTTTTGATCAATAAAATATCCTTCATAAAACTGTTCACAACATTTGACTTTTTGAATCAATAAAATATTGGAGCCAAAGTAACTTTTAACTAAGCAAATGCTTTAGAACTGCAAAAAAGAAAAAAAGCAACTTTGTAGAATAAAGGATTTGAGCAATAATTTGTAGTGCAAAATAAAAAAGAATGCCTTTGTGCTTCATAACAAATTAAATTAAGATTGTTTAGCAGCACAGACTGAAGACTGGCAACAAATCAAATATGATATTTTATTTTCATTAAATTTCACAAAAGCAAGTAACAAACTATAGCAAATAAACACAAGAATCTTATTCAATCATTTGATTTTACTTTACAAGTTTTATGTTTGAATTAACATCTTGATAAAAAAAACAATACATGTACACTATATTATATATTGTTCAGTAAAAAGAAAAGGACAAAACAAGGCAATAAAAAAAACAAATGTAAAAATTATTCTTCTATTTACAAAATAAATATCTCAACAAATTTAACGAATTAGTATGTAAAGTGATTTCTCACTTTCAAATTTTTCTATTCACACAATATAAAATATTAAATCTGTTTTTAGAGTATAAATACTGCCACAAAAAATATAAGTAAATGCTTCGAATGATAAAATAATTCAATCAGAAAACAAATATTACATTTTGTTATATACTTATTATTTCAAATAGAAACTTTTAGATGTGAAAACATCTTTCTGCTCGTTACAGTGATAGTCTGTCGAACTTTTTTGTGACAAAATACCGTCAGATTTGAATCACTAATAACTACGAGACTAACAATGCAAAATGAATGATTGACCCCACAACGGATAGATCTTATCTGCAAGAGTTTGTCGCATAGTATTTGTTTTGCCTGTGACGTCATGGTACCAGTATAGGCGCATGCGGGTGATTGTTCTGAATTAGCTTTATGAAAGGTGGAAAAAATTAGCTTTCAGTGTCTTATAGAAATCATTTAGTACAGTCAGTAAATTTTCGACTAACCACAAGATTTAAAAATTGCTTGATGCATAAGATATTCTTATTTTAATTAAAAATAAAGTTGCAGGCAATTTTGTTTATTCTTAAATTTTTATATAAGTATTTGTACATTAACAATATATATTTTTAAAAAATGTTTATTTACATGTGAAGTGGCATTTTGCCGAGTAATAATATTAAATATATAATGCGAAAATTACTTATAAGTTAACTTTTATTAATAAACCACATGAAAATCCTTTCTGGTTGAGTAACACAGGGTATATCAGCTAGTATAAAATAAAAAATCTGGAAAATAAAAAAAAATCATAAAATGAAAAAATAGATAAAATTGCTAATTTAAAATAGGATTTTAAATATACATAAAACTAAATAATATTTGAAGTCATAAGCAAGCATAGAAAGCATTTTTTTAAAGAAAAAAAATTATGTTTCAAGATAAAAGAATAAGGAAAGTATGCACAAGATTACAATTATTTATTTGAAATTTTTCAATACATTTGAAAAATCAACTATACTTATAAAAGGCAATGTTTGTGTGCGTGCGTGCGTGTGTGTTTGTCTGCGATGTCCAGACGAATCTTTCGCACTTACAGCCATGAAATTTGGTACACAGGTAGTCGCAATGGTGGCTGAATGCACCTCGAAGCCGAAATTTTAAATTTTAATCTAGAAATTTTTTTATTTAATGTTTTGTGTTGTTTTGGTTGATTTTTCGCACTAATTTCTCAATAGAATGGTTTCGAATAATTGTACGACAAAAATAGATAGACCATCGGAAAGAACACGCGATTTCCGTTCTAATGAAGTTAGTTTTGAATTTCTATCGTAAATTACTGAATTTTGAGAATTTTTTAAAAATCAGTCAGTTTTGCCGTCTAAATGTTGGTTTTGATTTTAAATTTGTCGCATCCGACTTTCTAATAACACTATTATTTTCAATTTTTTTCAGCTTATAACTGCAACGGTTCTGTCGGATTTAAAATGCGAATGGTTAAAATATCTTTTTTAGTTTTTTTAAAATTAATTTTTTCCTGGTAGTTGAACGATATGTTTCCTCTAGCGAAGCTTCCGCCCACGATAGTCTCCGGAACGTTGCTGGCAATTTCATTGGCTGAAGGGCCAGGGTGACGTCATTACTTTCGCGTTCTGCGAGAAGATGGTTTATTTACTCGGTTACTTCGATTATTATTTTTAAGCGCGTCTTAACTTATTTCTTTGTCCTTTCATACTTTGCTTGCGGTGTAATAAATATCACATTGTAATTTTTTAACATTGTTTTGGATTTAACGGTACTCGGTGGAGAGGAAAAAGAGGCGGACCAACTCAATAATATATATTTCTGTTTTGATTTCGTTTTTAAAACTTTTATTTATGTAATTGTATGTGGGCATTTTTTTTATTTTGTTGAAATAACGATCCCACGGGCAACGCCGTGCGCGTACTGCTAGTAAATAATAACAGAAAGCAAAATAAAAAAGAAAACCCTAATGTATAGAGCAATATAATTATACAATTAATGATTTTATCAGTATTCTCACAAATATAAAGACTTAAACTTTTCTCCAAGAAAAAATATACTTTCACCAGTTTTGCTTGTAACACATAGACTTTATAATTTAAAAAAATATATATCATTGTCAATATGGCCGTTCTGAAAACATTTAAAAAAAGTTAATTATACATCACAATCTCTCTTTGTAATAAAGATTCATAAATTTCAACAAAATAAATGTTCAGAACACAAATACTAAATTGAATCAAAATTAATTTTTTAAAGTATTAGTAAGTGGCAAAGAGCTTCAGCAAATTTATATAGCTGATTTATTAATGCTAACATGCATTTACTGAGTCAAGAAAAACTTTTTTGTATTTTTTAAAGTCAACAAATGGGAAATGACATCTGTTTAAAAATTCTCTTCAATCAAGTTAATTGGTGTCTCATGAGACAGTGATTAATAATTCTTTCAATCCTTTTATAGAATGATAAATTAATTTTATAAATGGGTAGCCTCATGTTTATTTAAACAGCCAACTTCAACAAATGGTTTACTGCAAAATCTACACATGTATGGATATATATTCAAATGCTTTTTCATATGAGTTGAGAGAGCACTATCATGTCGAAATGTTTTCGAACACACACTACACTTATGTGGTTTCTCGCCAGTATGTATGAGCATGTGACGTTTGAGAACGTCTATCCGTCTGAAGGATTTACTACATGTAGAACATTTGAAAGGTCTAAAATCAGAATGTATGATACTGTGGGTCCTCATGTTGTTTGCAAAGTCAGTTGAGTAAGGACAGAAACTGCATTTAAACCGCTTTGAAGGGTCTTCGCTGCGATGAGTTTTCTGATGACTTAGATAAGCAAATTCAGAAGTTAGAATTCGTTGGCAACGATCACATTGGTATCCTGAAAAAATTTCAAAAAAAAAAAAAAAAAAAAATTATTCAAGTCCAGAAAATAATCATTTTGCAAATGGTGGATTGATCAAAATAGCACTTCTTTGTTTTAATTTGATAAATTTTAACCAAAGACAACTGAAATTGACAGAATTTAAAAAGCAATCAGTAGCCTAATCCTTATTAAAAGAAGTAACATACATTTCTATGTGTTTCAGGACATTACAAAGTTTCATGAAATTAAACAACTCTTATTTTAAATTTTAAAAAAGAAATTACGGAGAGGTTAGTTTCGCAGAGTATAAATTTGTGTTTAAAATTTACCACCATTAAAATTACCAATTATAATCAATTAACACATTTTAAAACAATATTCCAATCACTTTAAAGAACAGGGTTATTCAAAATGATGTACAGTATTTTAACATACTAGAATAAAGTCAATTATAAACAAACATTTAACAGAACAAATTTAAAGGTAAGGACAACTCAAATATTTTTGTTCTATGACATTATAAGTGTTTGATATGACATTACAAACGACAAAGTGATGTTTCCTTGCCCCCCCCCCCAGGTCACCGGACATTACCCCATGTGACTTTTTTTTGTGGGGTTTTGTGAAAGATGAAGTGTATGTCACCACTGCCACACAACTTGGAGGACCTACAAACATGCATAGGTAATGCTTTGAACTTAGTAACACTTGACATGCGAAACGAGTGTGGGGAGAAATGGACTATCGTCTGGACATTGTCCACGTGACTCGAGGAAGTCATATCGAACACTTATAATGTCATAAAATAAAAATACTTGAGTTGTCCTTTCCTTTAAATTTGTTCTGTGGTGTTTTGTTTATAATTGACTTTATTCTAGTACGTTAAAATAGCATACATCATTTTGAATAACCCTGTATATTATGACCATATCCAAGACTATTGAACACGTTCACTGCCAGTTCTCACGCCAGCGCATGATAGAGAGATTCGGACTTTCAATCTAATTAAGATGACTCCTTCTGAACTATCTGTTAACTATAGTATAGAAAGAGTCATCTAATTAGATAGGTGTGAATCACAGGCATGAGTCGAATGGCGTCTGCGTCAGCTAACGTGTTAAGTAGATATAATGATACATCAAATAGCTATTATTATGCGGTCAACTTAAACTGTCATTGAACTATAGATGTTTATACAGTAGTTTAATGTTGGAAAATTTGTATTAGGCTAAGTTTTCTTTTTACTTTAAAGATAATTAGTAGTTTTGTTAATGGTATTAATAATATTTAATAATTTTTTGCACACTTTTGAATAAAAGTGAGAATCTGCATCCAACTTCCATAACATTTGCTTTTTTATTTATTTAATTTTAAATGACAAACAGGATAGGTTTCAACAAAATATTTGCAACTACACAAGGCTCATATTTTACACAACAACACACTGAAAATACTGATGTGATTTCTATAATTTATGCAGAATGTGCACTTCATTTCAGAGAATAAATTTCTATTTTGCTACTGCAGCATAACATGTTAAGCCCAGCATATACATTCTCACATTTTTTAAAAGAAATTTGTTGATAATTAATTAAAATGAACAATATGATTGTTTTCAATGGATTTTAAATCATTTAGTGCTACAGTCTGTAAATTTTCAAGAAGCTACAAGATTCAAAAATTGTTTGGCACAACTGATATTCTTGTTTTAATTAAAATAAAGTTGCTGGCAATTTCGTATACTATAAAAATTTTTATAAAAGTATTTTTATATTAAAGATGTTTATTTACATGTGCATTGCCATTCTATCGAGTAATAATATCAAATATATATTATGAAAATGAATTAAATAGTTAATTTTCTATTAATAAAAGACATGAAAATCCTCTCGGGAAAAGTAACACCAGATATATCAATGGGTAGAAAATAAAAAATCTAGAAAATAACAAAAAAGGACATGCATAAAATTTTTTAAAAATAGATAATTTTTTTCATTTAAAATAGGATTTTAAATATACATAAAACTAAATAATATTTGAAATGATAAGCAAGCACAGAAAACTTGAAAAAAAAATTATCTTGACAAGGTAAAACAATAAGGAAAGTATGCACAAAATTAAAGTTATTTATTTGAAATTTTTTAAATATATTTAAGAAATAATAAGGAATAAAAGAAAGCAAAATAAACAAAGAAAACCTAATGTTTAGAGCAATATAATTATATATTTAGTGACTTTATTTATATAGTTAAAAAATATAAAGATATGAACTTTTTTCCAACAGAAAAATGTAATTTTGCTAGTTTTGCTTGTAACAGATATAATTTATTATTTAAAAATATATATAATTGGCAATATGGCCATTCTGAAAACATTATTTTTTTTAAAAAAAACTTAAAATTGATGTTTACACCACAATCTCTTTGTAATAAAGATTGATAAATTTCAACATAATAAATGTTCAGAACACAAATACTACATTGAATACATTTTCTAACTAAAAATGATTTTATAAAGTATTAGTAAGTTGTAGACAGCTGAATTTTCAGTCAAGGAAAATTTTTTTGTATTTTTCAAAATCAACAAATGGGAAATGTTCATTTTTCCAAAAATCCTCTTCATACAAGTTACTCATGTTTAAATACACCAATTAATTAATCTTTCAATTTTTTAATAGAATGATTAATTATTTTTCAAACATTTATAAATGGGTTGCCTCATGAGCATTCAAATCACCAACTCCAACAAACTGTTTACTGCAAAATCTACACATGTATGGATAAATATTTAAATGCTTCTTCATATGAGTAGAGAGAGCACTATCATGTCGAAATGTTTTGGAACACACACTACACTTATGTGGTTTCTCTCCAGTGTGTATGAGCATGTGACGTTTGAGAACGTCCATCCGTGTGAAGGATTTATTGCACATCGAACACTTGTAAGGTCTTTCACCAGAATGTATGATACAGTGGTTCTTCATGCTATTTGCGAAGTCAGTTGAGTAAGGGCAGAAGCTGCATTTAAACCGCTTTGAAGGGTCTTCGCTGCGATGTGTTTTCTGATGACTTAGATAAGCAAATTCAGAAGTTAGAATTCGTTGGCAGCGATCACATTGGTATCCTGAAAAAAATTTCGAAAAATATTATTCACGTCCAGTAAATAATCATTTTACAAATGAGTGACTGATCAAAATAGCACCTTTTTGTTTTAATTTGATAAATTTTAACCAAAAAGAACTCAAATGGAAGGAATTTAAAAAAGCTTATCAGTTACCTAATCACCGATGAAAGATGTAAAATTTTATGCGTTTCTACTATTATGTGTTCATACTATGCATTTCTATGTGTCTGAGGGCAATAGGAAGTTTCAGAAATTAAACAACTTTCAATCTAAACGTTAAAAAAAAAAAAAAAAAATTAAGGAATGTTTTATTTCACAGATTGCTGATTTCTGGTGTTGAAAACTTAATAAAATTCATATTACTTTCAAATTACCAATTATAACCAATTAATGCATTTTAAAATAATATTCCAATTACTATAAAATCTTTATAATCATATTCAAGACTATTTAAGTGGATGTAATAATATATCAAGAAGCTATCATCATATTGTCAACTCAAATTTTCAATGACAATAGATGTTTATTCAGAGTTTAATGTTGAAGGATAAGTTTTTTAAGGTTAAGTTTTCTTTCCAATTTAAAGAGAATTCATAGTTTTGTAATGATATCAATAATAATTAATGATTTTTTATACACTTTTTCTACAGAAGTGAAAATGAACATGGAACTTCCATAACAAATGTTTTTTTATTTATTTAATTTTAAATGACAAATACGGTAAGTTTCAACAAAACTTTTGCAATTATACAACTACAACTTATATAATACCCTAAAAATACTGATGTGATTTCTATAATTTATTTAGAATGTGCAATTAATTTTGAAGAATAAATTTCCCTTTTGCTACCGAGACATAATGTGTTAAGCCCAGCATACATAATCTGACATAAAAAAAATCCTATTGATAATTAAAATGCAAAATAGAATAATTTAACTTCTCTCAATTACTAAGGTAAGTATTACAAAATAAATTTCGAATGATTTTAGTTAATAAGAAAAATAAATATTTGTTGCTATTAATTCTTGATAGTAAAATTTCCTCCTTAAAATATTATGTACTGTTTTCAGCAATAATCAAGATTTTAAACGTACCATAAAACTTATTTTCAGAGACACTCTTTGGACTTTGAGAACCTAGACACAAATATGAGTCTCCAGTAAATAAAAAAAAGTGAATAAATAAATAAAATCTTTAATTTTTAATGCACCATATATACATAAGGTAGCACAGTGAGGGGATGCATTAAATCCCTGGACATACACCCAGTTGATGGGAGTTGGGGAGGCTATTGCTGAATTTTTATGAGTTGCAAACTCTTCAGACAGCCTTAATAATGTATAAAAGATTTTAGGAAGAAAACAACTATTGCTATTCTCTGTAATACATTTATTTCATACTATAAAAGACAGATACATTATAAAATGCACATGCTTTTAGTTGAAATAGTTTTGAAAATTTCCACACATTAGAATTTCAAAAGTTATACCAAATTCAGATTTTATTTCAGAAATTTTAATTAAGACTGAAAGTTTTATGATAAGTAGATAACTTAAAATCAAAGTAATTTTTATAAAATGAATTTTTCAATTGAATGATGAAAAATTTCAGATTATGAAGCGAGATACTTAATGAAAACAAGAAATTGAAAGCCCTGTTAAACCAAGATGAATAGAGTATTCCTTAAAAGAAAATATTACTACTATTTTACTTAATATAATAATAGCTGTAACATATTATTAATTATTTCCACACAAATGTTTCTACAATAAAATTTAATAATCGCTCCTTAACTTAATTTTTTTTTAAAGGAAGTTACAATTATGCAAAATAGCATATAGTTCTCCTTAAACTGCATTAACCCTCTGAGCGCCCAATTATTTTGAACTTTTAGCTATCAGGTTAGAAAGCTTAGCTTTTAAAGTAAATGGATCGATCTTTTTTGTATTTAATTATATCTCTGAAATCTTAAGAATACTTTATCCATGATTGTTAAAGAAAATATAAATGCGAACTATCTGCTTTTGAACTGAGCATGAAAAACGGAAAAAGACGTTTGCGCCGCTCAGAGGGTTAAAAGAAAATGCTCCAAGCAAGCTCCGAAAGTTCGGTTTCTTTCCCTTTTGTAAAGTGTTTCAGTTTGTTTGAGGCAAAGTATATCTGAACAGAAATTTCAAAAAAGAGTGAATAGGTCTTAACTTGGCCTTATAATATAATGATACTGCTAAGCAAAATTTTGGGGTTCCAAAAAACTTGATCGAAAGAAGTTTCGCAAAGTTCTCCAATAATAATCCAAAAATTCATTTTAAAAATAAATCTTATCAAATAACAGCATGAAAGTCATTTTTTAATCTCTAATAAATAATATGCAGCTGGCTTACACAAGCTCCAAATCTTTGGTGAACCAAGGATTTGCAATTCTATACAATAAGCGAGTAGAGTTGCGAAGAGATTTTTGTAACAATTTATTTATCATAAACATTATTTTTTTATTTCTTGACTAAGAAATGTTCAGCTTTTAAATATTTTGACTTTCAGCAAAGGTTATAGACTTATTTTGAAAATAAAAAATATTTAACAATAAGCTTAAAACTCCATAATATTTGCCGCATACATTTAAAATTTAATGCAAAGCTTATAGAAATTACGAAAACACAATAACAAACACTTCTAGCACAATACAATATCAGTATGCAGTATATATATATATTAAAAACACATTTACATGGCATAGAAAATATTTTTTATAGACTAGTTTTTTTCACGAGAGGAACATTGTTACATATCACAGAATAAGGAATTTTATGCATGAATTTTTAAAACTATGGAAAGATGACATTACATACATAGTAACTATGGTACAGGTAATTCCTAACCTCTCTATTCCAATTCTTAATTATCATAAAATATTATCACAAAATAATTTAAATTATTAATAAAGACATTTTCCAAAAACATTAATAGAAAAACACAAAAACTCAACTTTATTCATTGAATTATAAATAGTTAAATATATATAATTAAAACTTCTCTGGATATACATTTGAAACATATTATATTAATTTTTTGTAAATTATTTATTTCCTTAAATTTTTAAGAAAAGTAAACTATTTTCCCTTAAAAATTGAAATCTCTTTTTATGATACTAATATTCAAAAATTAATCACAAAATGTCATTTACAAATAATAATACAGCACATTTTAAATATTTTGGTATGCCTAAGTTAAACTGGTGTACCTAGAAAAGGAGTTCTTCAATCATACCAAAATATTTGTGGCCATATATGAGGTCACAAACTTTGAAAAAAAAAAGTGCATCTGTCAACTTTTTGAACACTAACAAATAATTAAAAAAATTTGAATTAATAAATTAATTGAAATTTACTTGTTTTAATTAAATCTGATGGCATACTATTTATCATTAATTAATTCTCCTTCGATTATTTTTTTTACATTTGTGATAGGAGAAAAAAATGGGAATGTGAAATTTTTTCCTTGTATGAAAACGGATTGTAAGTGGAAAAGTTCAACAAACCCCGATTAAAATTCCCAATCCAAAGCAATTTTATACAAAAGCCTGTTGCATTTCTTTTAATTATGAAGATGCACTAGTACACACACATTCAAAATATTTGGCACTAAACATCTGGTATACAAGCAAAGAAAATATTTCTTTACAATCTAATGATTTCAGATGGCTTAAAAGTATTTAAGTCTAGAATAGAGCTTCTTAAATGATGAGCCACAATCCCATATGAGATTCGATGTTAAAATTTTTAGCCCACAAAAAAAAAAGGAAAACTTTGAACTTTAAATTGTGAAAATTAATAAATATCATTTTTTATTTAAAAAGTTCACTAAAATTCAAATTGCTAAAAGGAAGATCACAGACAAACTTAATACTCATTTTCATGAACACTACAAAATATTGTCAAGCATTTGTGAAATCTGAATAAGAATCAACAAAAGAACAAATAAAAAATATTTTAAACTGGCGAAGATAATAATTGACTCTGGATATAGAAATAAAACCTAACTTTTTTACTATGCAATTGTCCTTTTGACTAAATAAATGGGCTGTACATTAATACGATGCAAATTTTTGAAATTAGGGATGGCGGCTATTGCAAAAATAACTGGTTTCCGGTTATTCAGGTTTTTTTCACCTCCAGTTTAACCTGGTAATTATAACCACTCAAAATAACTGGTTTTTGGGCTTTATGAAAAAATAAACACCGTTTGTAGACAAGAATTTTTAATAATATTGTTTGTACAGGAAATCAATCCATTGGCTAATATTTATCTGTTCATAAAGACTCTTTCAGTAATCCACCAACCAACAGACGCCTCGAGGAAGCGGTTGTTGTTGATTGGCCTAAGATGATGAAATTCAAAACTTTATAACTTGGTAAATTTTAGTCTAATCGAACCTAAAATTGAGCCTATTTTCTGATCTGGTTTATTTACCCAGTTACTGGATTAACAAAAATAATCAGAAAAAATAAAAAACGGTTAATCGAAAAGAAAAAAAAATTGGTTTAAAACCTGTAGATTTTTGCCATCCCTATTTGAAATAGACTCCACTTTGTCTTTTTCTTCCTTAAAAAACTTACTTGCTTTTTCTGAAACTTTTTCTTTCTGTTAAATTCACGATTGATTAGAATTTTATTTTATTACATATATATACAATTTGAAGTGCGGAAAAAAATTTCAACATAAAGGGGTGATAAAATATTAAGGCCAATAAAGGGGTCATGGCTCAAAAAATTAAAAAGCCCTGCTCTAGAGTTTTAAGAATATCCCTGTACTGGAGGACCTATGAGATGAGAGTTAAGCTATACATGCTGCACTGAAGGACGTGAATGTTTTTAATAGTTTCATTAGCAACAATGAGTTCTTATGTGTTTCTTGAGATGAGTATTCTGGGTAAAACTTCTTGAACACAATGTGCATTTGAAAGGGCGATCGCCAGTATGCACTAATTCGTGCCTTCTTAAATTGTCCATCCTCGTTGTGATGTAGGGACATCGTGAACATCCAAACATTTTTGGTGGAAAATATTTGCTTTTAGTCGAAATATTAGCTCCATCAAATATGACATCATTGTTACTTTCTAAGGCAGAATAACAAATAGGTATATCTGAAATAAATAAAATGTGTTAATGTAAAATATCATTTTTACAACTTGAGGGGGAAAATGGTATAGAAAAAAGTGTTTAATGTTAAATGATTAAAGAAAAGAGTATTTTAAACTTAACCAATAATTTAAGTACATTTTATGTTTGTATTATGAAATACAAATTTCAATCTTTTGACTTTGATTTTTAAAGTTTTATTTAAAAGAAGTAATTTGTATACAAAAAAAGTATTGATTAAACCAGGGCTTCTTAAAACTTTTTGACTTGGGATCCCCTTTTCAAATAATAAAAGTTTCACAACTCTATTTTCACTTAAAATTTTTCTCACGAGCCCAAAATTGGTAAACGAATAAGAAAATAAAATATTATTTAATAATAAATAGTCGAATTACTATTTACAATAAAATTGCAACAAAGAGTTTGAAATAGTCAAAAGACTAAAATTTGTTGAACAAAAAATTTTATTGAGATTTTTGAAAACTAAATGCTTTTTTAAACAATTTTTGATTACAAATGCTGAAAAATCTGAACAAAGATGTTTCAAAAGGTTTTGCTACTTCACTTGAGGAAGCTGTCTACAGCTTAAGACCTTGTTTAAATTTTGAAGGAAAAAAAAGTTAAAAAAAATATGAGAATTCACAGATTATTCATTAACAGAATAATGGAGAATATAATTAAGAAGTTCATTTAAAAAACTTTATAAACCTAAAATTAAAATATTGCTAGTTATTTTTTTATGAAATTTAAATTTTAAAATTATATTAATTATGCAGTTGGAAAAGGCAAAATATCTTTACCAATGATATATATCTACATAAAAGCAATTTTAAGCATGGATATATTAACTATACAAAGAAATAATATAATTACAATAATGTACTGGATGAAATAACTGAAAAGCATAGATAAATTTATCTAAATTATACATTTTAAAAATTTAAATTATCCTGATTACATTTATTATAAATTAAATATTTTAAAATGAGAAAAAACCCAATAATATTTAGATAAAACCACAAAATCGCAATTATGATTAATAAATATGATGAAAATACCAGTAATGTTTTAGAAAAAAATATCCGAGAATTTTATCAAAGTAATAATCATAAATAGATATTAAAATAAAATGTAACGTGCAATTTCAACCCCCCCAAAAAATAAACAAATATTTTAATACCTTACATTTTATATAAAAAATATTATAATACATTCATTATATAAATATTATACACATACAAATATTATCATACATTATATTAAACAAGCAAAGGAAAATAGAATAAAAGTTTTCATACAAATAAACTATCAAAATTACATTTATTTCAAATTTTATATAAGAATACAGATTAATATACAGCACATATGATCAGAAATTGTTTTTACTGAACAAATAAATAAAAGTCTTCAGATAATTGAAGTAGTACAGTGAACACTTAAAAGAAATTTTAAATAATTTGCCCAATTTATATCAATTATTCAGATAAAAACTCATAAAGTGTCAAGAATTACTCAAAATACCCAAGATCATAGTTTCGGAATGTAGGTAACGAAATAGTTTCTGAGATACGATAAAAGTTTATTTTAAAGTACAATTTGATTTAAATGATTTATTTATTTAATACAGAAATTTGGTACCCCGTCAAAATAGTCCAAGCCATAAGAGTCCCGACAAAATAGTACGTGCCAAAATAGTCTAAACCAAAATAGCCTTGACAAAATAATTCAAATTCTGAATGACATTAAAAAACATTATTTTTGTAGAGGCTATATTGGCTAGAGCTATTTTGTAGGGGCTCTTATGGCTTGTGCTATTTTGACAGGTCATGCAGAAATTTAATTGTACTATACGAATTCTGACAAACAAGGAATGTTGTTGAACCAGAAACCATATTAAGGAAAAAATAAATTATTATTAAAAATATTAGTTTTCCTTTCAAGACAGGAGTGTGTAACAAACACTTTTAGCATTTCAGTTGCAATACTGAAATGCAATTTAAATGGATTGTTGTGGTTTAAATGGATGTTGCAATATTAAATGGCAGTTATCATTTACTTTTTGGCGTTAAGATAGGGTGCTGGAAGTGTGGTTGCAATAAAAAGACGATTTAAATTATATACATTTAATTTACATGACAAAAGCTTATGCGAACAACATCACATCGTGAGGATACAATCTGGAATGATAACAATGTTGCCAGATTCAAAAGACACATTTTACAATACAATAATAAATGAGTGGCTTGACGCTAGCGCTGCCACAACTTGACTAGACCTGCATAATCAATTAGTGGATAAGAATCAATAACAATTCAAGCAATGAAAATAATGTCTTGTTATCTATAATAGTTTGTTAAATGAAAAAAAAAACAACGATGTTACATATTTTAACAAAAAACTTAAGAAGGTGAGGAAGAATCTTGCTAATCACAATCATAAGTTATTTATTCGAATCATAATTTAGAGGTAAACAACATCTTAATATAAATAAAAGTTATTGTGGGCAAGTGGCTATGTTCCACATCTCCTCCTAAACCAATGGACTATTTTCAACCAAATTTTGCACATGTATTATTCAAGACAAATGTAAGACACTTGCAAACTTTTCGAAGTCCAAAGTTAATTAAGCAGTCAGTTAATTAGAAATTAACTGAAACCGTTTTTCTGCAGTAACTTCGGAGCAAATAGTCCGACAAAAAATATTTTTACAACATCTTAAACTTTAATTTTTTTCCTTTTCATTGATGCCAATTATATTTCCATGCAATTTTTCCTTTAAATTTTGTGAATTTTTAAACTTTTTTTAAAGAAATTGATTACTTGCAAACAATTTTCAAACAAGCATTTTTATTGATACTTCGTTGCTAGACAATGATGAGACTTTGAACAATTTTTTTTTTATTTCACTGTCAACATTAAAAGGACTAAAAGTTAATTAAATCTTTAGTTAATTAAAAATTAAACAAGATTTTGAGTTTTTCCGTGATGTATTTCAAAAGTGTTATGTTACAATAACTTTTTTTATACTATATTAAAGTTTTAAAAATAGCTTTTCAGTGATACAAATTTCATTTGCTTTCAAATTGTTGCTCTCGTTTAAATAATTTTAAAAAATTCAATTTTGTATAAAATTCACAATTTGTAGCTGTGTTTCTAGAACATATAAACAAAAATTTTGGAAGAATACTAAAGAAAAGTTTAAAAGCAGACAATTACTAATTTATATCAGGAACAACTATTGATCTGGTTTATTTTATCGCTTTTTAATAATGAAAATTTGACTATTTAATTAACTTTCCCAAAACATTCGTCAAAACCCTTCTTATACTTCACTATGTATGACGAAATTTGAAGTAAAAATGTTTCAGACGGTAAAGGAATTTTTGTATTATAATTTTCTATTGAAAAATAGATTTTCATTAAAAATATTAGACATAAAAGTATTTTAATCCTGAGCAACGCCAAGCATAACAGCTAGTTAACAATAAAAATACATACAATTCAATGAAACCAAAGAATAATGTAATTGCAAATTAACATACACAAAAAAAATTTTTCAATCACTATCCCCATTATTTAATAATTAATACGACCTTGTATAATACTGTTTCAGTTATCACTTTATTTTTTCATATATTATCAATATCTCACTGTACTTATAAAAAAGAGCTTTCTATCTAATATGTGTCAACATGTGTCTTGTCAGAATAAATTTCCTCATGAAAGTGCGACTACAAACAGGGCATTTGTGGGGACGTTCACCAGAATGGGTCTGAGCATGATGTTTCATGTTAGTAGATATATCTGTGGAATAAGAGCATAAACCACATTTGAAACGTTTCTCAGGATAAATAGTATTGTGTGTTACACCAAAACAAGATAAATTTGCTGTCCACATTCTTCCATACGGGATATTTTCATTTCCTGAAATGAAAATTGATCACATTTTAGTTACAAAAACAAAACATAATTTGATCTTAGTTGCAAATGTTTCAAAACATGATCCGTAAGGTAGATAATTGTTTTTTATAATAGTAATACAGTATGACCATGTATTAAATTCTGGGTTAATATTTTTTTTTTAAAGGAGCTCTCTCATTTATGGAAAAATGTTTTATACTGACATGCATTTTAGTTTCAAAATTTTTCCTATAATGTGTTGAATAAAAGAGTTTTGTTTAGAGTAAAAATGACAAAGCCTATTCAAAAAGTAAAGTCATAATATTTCAGAGCAATTAATGATGCTCATGTAAATGTATAATTAAAACTTTTCATACTGCCAACCATTCCATAAAATTTCTTTAACCCTCTCGGAAAGAGTGAGGCGGCGTAACAGCAAAGAAGGCCGGCTGGCTTCTTTTGAGGAGAATTGAGGTTCCGAGATCGCTTAGAAGATAAGCGCGGTAGGGGGGTCCAATTATCCTTGCCAACGACAGCCCATTTTCGTGCACCCTAAGGGAAGGTTATAGCAGTCGGTGGGGGTAAATGACCACCAAGGTTGGGAGAGTCCAATTCATGTCATATTCTCCCAAAAAGGCTGGTTTTAAAGGAGCTAGAAGAAAAAAGTTGCCTCCAGATTAAAGAGTTAAATTGCCGAGTAAAATCCAATAGAGACTTTTTCCTATAATTTAATCCAAATTTTTTATGACTGTTTAATTAGTCATTAATTCATTGCCATCCTGCATAATCATTGTGTTTAAAAGTTTATTCCTATCATTCATAGAATTGAAACTGCTTTGTCATTGTAACCATATTTAAAATAGGTATATGACTGAATTGTGGAAAGCCGTGTGTTCTTTTTTGTGCAATGCCTTCAGCCATCTGAGCCAAACACATTCTATGTTTAAACATTATCTCGTCTTAGTTTTTTTAAAATTATCTCCCTCTCTCCTGGAATTTAGAAAGGTTAACAGGGCAGCACATGCCACCAAGTATTAATTAATGACAGGAAATCTAACTAGAAATGACAAAAATTCAGAATGTATACAAAATCCCCATGTTTTGATAAATCACTTTATTCTACGTTTAAAATTATCGTGATTTTTAAAAATAGTTTCAAAACCCCCACCACACTAAATAACAAACAATGCTTCAAGACAATTAAAATATACAAGAATAATCAAAATACCCAACATATAATAAATAAGAACAAATATAAAATTTTCTAATGATATTCCATTGCGAGTAACCATAAAAATAACTGATGTTGCACTAGAAATCAAAATACGATTGACAAGCAGTTTATGATGTAGATTAATTTTACAGTGTTGTACAAACTTTTTAACAACCATTTAGATAATCTGGCATATTTGATTTGTTTGATACTATTATACCAGCAAACAAGAACAAAATTTTTTATGTGAAGGTCGCAAACTATATTTCCTATTATTCAATATTTATCTATCTAATAAACAAACATATTACACAAAATTTAGAATCTTCATATAATAAAAATTGAAATAGACAAGTACAATCTCTTGGTGACAAAGTCATCCACTGCTTCAAATATAAATTAATGGAAATGCATAAACATCCAAACTAAAAGATGGGACAAATCTAGAAAAAGACACCATAGGAAAAAAGATTATACAACATTTATAAAATAATAATAAAGAAAGCTGTCATTTCTTTAAAATGAATTATTTACCAGCTTCATAAAAAATATATTTTGAAATGAATGGTTATTTAGCTTCAACAAATCTAAAAGCATTTTAAACTTTTTTAAGTTATACAAAAATGAATACAGGACATAAAAAAGTTAACAACAATGACTTCAAATTGTGTGTGCATGTGGGGGTATTCACTCGCTCTATTTTCTTTCAGCTGTCTAAAACCAGAAATTAAAGCAATAGAATGCAGGGAAACCATTTAATTTTGTTGCTACATTTAATTTGTCAATTTTTAAATTTGTTGTCTACTCTCTCCTACTCCCTAGTGGTTTTAGTTGTCTATAAAATTTTTATCCCCTCCCTTTAAACTCCCATTCGCCGCTACTGGTTAACAGTACCTACTACATTATCTTGTGAATTTAAAAATATTCCTGTTTAACAATATAATCTATGAAGTGAGCAAACTTAAAACATTGGATTTTAATAAATAATTATAATTGAACTGCAATTAAATGGTCATCTTGGTAGATGATTGAGTAAGGTTTTATGGGGCAAGAGTCAAATTTGGCCATATTGCACCAAACATATGGTGTAACAATCTTGGCAAAATTTCGATAAAAATTCGGAGTTAGAAAATTAAAAAAAATACAATGTTCTCAATTTTAATTATTTTTTCCATCTGCCATGAATTAAAAATATTAAATAAGAGTATTTTACATTGCAAGGTAATTAAATTTAGATTATAATCAAATATTTACGATAGAAAATAATTTTACGAAATGGTTTATTAAGAAGATTCTTCCTCCTTATTTACACAACTTTATAGATTATAATAATAACAATGTCGGCAACGGAAAAGATACACCCAAAGCTTTTAATGGCGTCTATCAAATCACATTTTTAAATATATTGTCAGGTAACAATTCATAAAAAACAAAATTTGTCATAACAGAACTGTCAAAGCAAACGAGAAAATTAAATTTTTTTGTAAACAAACTTCAGTTAAGAGATACGTTGAGTTGTCTAGTTACTGTTGCTGTTTTTATGTCAATAGAGGCTTGATTCTAGTGTATAGATAAAATTTCGTTTTCATGCAGTAGGCCAGTAGGTCGTTGCATTTTTCTGTTTTGTTCTTTGACGCGTAATAGCACCTTAAAATAATCTTTTGATTTAAGCGATGGCTAAACCCAGTTGGTTTCTAAGTTCGATCTCAAGAGTTATTAATGCTCTGTTTTACGGGTCTATTCTCGCACCCCGGTTGGGTTGGGAGCTTTTCGCCTTTCGACCGCGGGACGTTAATGGCTTTTTCTCGACCGAAAGAAGGGGTCTGATTCTCGTACCTCGGTCGTTTCGAACATCTCGCTTTACGCTAGGAAGTGACGTATTTCTGCTGCGCGCGCAGCAAATCAAGCGATCGTCATGTGATATTTTTGTTTATGGTTTCAGATTCAGTTCGAGTTTTGAATCGCCAAAGGAACTATGGCGAAGCTTACATTTGCTTCCCAATTCGAAATTATGTTGGATTATTTTGAAAAGTATCCACACATTTTAAGTGGGAAAGTTGATCGCATCTTTTCAAAAGACACCAAGGGTAAGAGGTGGGAAGATTTAACTTCTGCTCTTATAAGATGCATTACAATGCATCTGCATCTTTCTTGCTTTCATAAGTCCATTGTTAAGGGGGGGGGGTTAAACCATTTATCTTTTACAAAATATACATTTATAATAATATTATACATTTATGGAACATAAATTGCAGTCTTTTTTTCAATATATTGATGTAATTTTACCAGTCTTCTAGAGAGATGAGAAGTAATAAACTTTTTCCATGCCAATTATTTTAACATAAATAAACCTTATAAATTAATATTACAAACCATTTGTTTATTTTTCCAATTACATAAGAAAATAAAACATGAAATAAAGTTATTAAATTCAGCAAGTTTTCACTACATTAAAAAAATTACATCTTTATCAAGGAACAAGAAAAATTCCTTTATTGTCAGATTTCGCAATTACTTTGTAAATATTTGACAAATTTCTTTGAATTAAAACCCAAATTAAAAAAATTGTAATGATATATACGGAATGAGGAAAGTCATTCCACACTCAATGCTAATTTATTTTTTTATCCTGCTTATTGGACTGCATTCACGTACACCCATTGGACAATTTCTGTAACAATATGATGAATTTCAGACTTTCTCTACTATGACTCTCAACTGCCTAGGGTCCCCGCAGCTTTTTGGTGCCCCGAAACCTCGAGGGGGTTTTTTGTAGCACTTTCAAAATAATTGAACCTTGTGCTTTCAATTAATTTACAAAAGCCGTGCTCTCTAGCCCGTATTCATATTAGAATAAACTATCGCTTAAATTTGGGAACATTGTTCTAACAACATTCCTAATTAATTCTTTTTTGCAGGTTTTATATTATGTTGTTTGTAGCAACATAATTGTCAAAAAACGTGTTGCTTTTAATTTTAAAAAATGCCCGATCCTATAATTAAGAACAATTTAGATTTTTTTTTAAATACAAGATATATTGAAACCAACTCTCTTGAAAGTTATCTCCAATTAAATGTTTTGCTACTGCAGCTGGTCAAAATTTGCATCTTAAAACTGTTTATGTAGACAGTATCTCTACTAATAATAAAAGAGAAAGTGTCTGTTGGCTGTGTACAGAACAGACCGTTGAACTCAGAGCTACCAAATTTGGTACAAGTGTACTTTGGAGGATGGGAATATGCACCTCGGAGACATATTTTTCCACTTTTTTATTCAAATTTTAATCATTTAAAAATTAAGCAAATTTTGAACGTTTTCGGCTATATTTTCGGGAATAACTTCCGAAAGAAGATTTTTTTATTTGATTTTTATACCACTTTAAAGTACAAACAGTTATCTTTCCAATGATTTTAGTATGAGTACTGTGCGATAATTACTTTAAATTTTACAAGGTTTTAAATTGTCATTAACTGCGGTCAAGGTCGCTCAAGGAGACCGTTTCTCTTTTCGACTAAAGGTAGGGCGAAGGGAGGAGGGAGAACGCTCGCTAATCGGTCAAATGTCAACAATGAAAGGGCAGCCATTGTTGGTCATTTGCGGTTAGAAGGAAAGGATTTTAAAAAAAGCTCATCTCGCAATCAATAGGAAAATAACGGTTGAAGCAACAGGAATGATTTTCTGAATTAAGTTTAAAACCTTTTAATGATAAAGATAAAGGTGATATTTCAAATTCATTACAATTGATTAATTTCCGTCCAAATTTTTTTGTACACTTCTTGCATAATGCAGAAAAAAAATATTCGAATATAATTACTTTCTAAATGTATTTCACAAAATGACCGACTAAAATGTTGACATGAAATGCAGATCAATACTTTTTACAGGTCATCAGTAATGTAGTTTCTAATACGATTGAGATAGCTGTTTTGTTTATAAGGAATAAGAAAGTAAAGTCGGATACGAAAAGAACGCGGGTTAAATGCCTATCGCAATTTGAAGTTAAAGATTACTTTGTTAAGGGAACCAGGAATATAAAATTACGCATAAGAGATTCATTTGAAATTATATTCCCGGCGAACAAGCTGGTCGCCGAAGGCGTCTAGTTTAAAAAAAATTCAAAAATATCTAGTTTTGAAAGTTGGTAAGAAGAAAGAGGGGAGGAGATTTGCATTGCCTAAGGGCCCCTAGAGTGCTTAATCCCTATATTAGAATCATCCTGAAATATCCGTGACGCTGGAAGGAGTTAAAAATAACTACACCCTTTTGGTCTGCGTCATTAACGAACGCGCAAATCCGATTTCTGTAATGGCGTCAAAGAACTCAGACAGGTCTTTTAGATATAAATTGAGCCGAGTTAAGCAGTTTCATTATTTTTATTTATGTTGATTCATTACCCTCACTTCAAGGATCAGTTGAAAGTTAATGGCAATTGATTCACGAGTTCGTTTTTTCGTGCTATTAATTTAGAATACTTTCGTTTTTGTTAAAGAGGTCCTTTCTTTTTCGTACTTGGAATTGAATATTTATATATTTTGCATTTAATATTTTTTCCTTAACCGTTCTTATACTAAAAGGCTTCCTTTCCTTAAAGATTTGAATTTGTGGTGCATGCTGTTGCTAATATTCTTTTTCAGCATTTTTTATATTTTGTATTTGGTAATGCATTTTTTCTATTTGTGGATTTTGTATTATTTTTACTCGGACAAAACGAAAGTATTTGTTAAAAGTAATGTTTTTAAAAACAAGTAATATAAAAAAAAATTAAAGTCAATTGCTACTTAGGTCAGCGATCTACACGCTTCGTCACTGACGGTATTTATTACTAAATTTATATCCTGCTAAATATCTTATATAAGAGAAATTTTTTTCTCTCATCTACAACTAAAATTAATTAATTAAATTTAATTAATGAATTAATATTTGAAAAAAGTGTATTAACATCAAGTGTCATCCACTACAAGTTTAAAAAATGTGTTTGAACTTGAGTGGATGAATAAAAAGTATTTTATTAACGATTGAAAATTTGAACAAGATATATAAATATATATAGGGAGAGTGTGAACTGATAGTAGGAATTGAAAAACCAAGGTTAGAGTCAATTAATTCATCAGTTCTAATTTATCATGCTTGTTTTATTTCTTAAGCACTCTGCCAATGTACAAGAGATTTTCTACTACAACTTTCGATAGTAAGTCTGTGACAACGAGATAAGGGGTATGTTTGGAAGGTTAAAAGTCCGTCTGACACAAATCTTCTAGTGGAACCAATAGTCGTGGTTGCATGGTGGTCTAGTTTCGACTTTTAGACCGAAATATTCCAGGTTTGAAACCCGATTCCATCAAAGATCCGCCGTGGCCGTGTTTGTGAGCCTGGTGCTGGTTAAATCTGACGTAAAGTGTCTAATATTCTCCGCTGGTATGGTGTGGAAGTTTGTAGAAGAGGTGCAAACTCGGATGCTGTCCTCGTCAACTGTCCCATGTCCATTCAACAGGTTCGGTAACTATAATGGCAACAGGTATGGGCGGCGTTCTGTCCTCGTCAACTGACCACGATTCAAAATGGCTACTATAATGATAACAGTAATTATACTTATTATTTAACATCATTAAAATTTCTTTTATGATTATTTAACTGTTTAAAAATTAAATTATGACTATGATTCATATATCATATGAATAAAAAATATTTAATGCTTAAAAATTATTAATATTTTAATAAAAGATGTTTCTAAATTTTTAATTTAATTAAATATTAATTTAAAAAAATGGAGGCGGGATCGAACCATGGGTAAAAGATCTGCACGCCAGAACTATACCGACCACTCTATGCGTGCTTCAACAACGGTGGCAACTTACTTGTATATAAGCTATGCCGAAAGTTTGAGGGCCATTTTCTCCCAATTGGTTGGCCATTGCGCTTTAACATTTTAATGGATGAACACCGTAAAGGTATGATATTAATAAACCAAGTCCCATCCCGAACTGAATTTCCCAAGTCGTGCCCTCCCCTTGTAAGGAATGAATGAAATCTATTATTAATAAGTTCAGAGCTAGTGTTAAATTCTCCAACTGGTATAGCACAGGTGAATCTTTTGTGAATTATTAGCGACTAAATTCAAATCTTTGTCTTTTAGGCGTGGTTAAGTTCTTGTCTAGCCAACTTGGCGACACACGCGCACTGAACGCAATACAGTACATTACACTCTACGGAATCAATTTTTTTTTCAATATCTCCTTCCTACTCAAAATTGATGTTTAGCATATTGCGATTTGACGCCTATCAAAATAATTGCAGAATGAATTCACTCGTTCCTTTTCCCTGACATATTTAAGAGGTGTTTCGGTGGTTAATTCGCCTTTACCGCAATTTATCCACCGATATGAGTCGCAAATTATCCCGTTAGAGAAGAATTATCCATTCCCGAGTCTGAAACAGTCGTAGGTTTAATAGAAAAAACCCCGCAGAACCTAATGAAGTGGATAAACCAACGCACTTTTTCCAAACCCACACACGGAAAAAGTCAACTCTGTTCACCAACCTACATTTTTTCGCTCTTCTTTTCTGTCCTGAACACGACAGCTTTGTTTGCTTATTTTTTCTTTAATCTCTCGCGAAAAAAAGAAAAAAAATGCGTTGCCTGGCTGTTTGTTGACTTAAAATGAGGTGAATAACGCGTGCGTTTATGTGTAGATGCGCGGGGTAAACAAATAAACCCCATCAGAGCAAACAGAATCTAAAACACGCTCCACTTTCTCTGTACTAAATTAGGTTCTACGACACACCAAGTACTCATGTCTGTCTTTATTATTAATTGTGTTAGTTAACCCTTCTTTGTCGGATTTTTTTTCGAAGCTCCGACAAAATGATTGTGTTTTCCATTCAAGGCGGGAAATCTCACCTCGAAAACATGAAGAAAGTAGGACTACTTGCGCCATCTCTTATCAATATTCAGAAATACAAAAAAATAATCTCGAAGTATAATGAGATGTGTAAGCAGCGACGGATTCATTTTAAACGATGCAATATTTATTTCTCTTCGTCGCGTGACATGCGACGCCGAACAAGAAGGGGTTAAGGAAACATTTTAAATTGTCAGTTCATCAAGTACAGTAAATCCTTCGGTTAAACCGGTTTTTTCGCCTCCGGTTTAAACTGGCGATTAAAACCGCTCAAAATAACAAAAACCGGTTTTCGGTTTTTTTTAAAAAAAGCAGCGTTTGACATTGTTTTCACAAGAAATTAATTCATTGGCCAATATTTATCATCTAATCTGCTCATAAAGACTCTTTCAGCAATGTGTTAATCCGTGAGTCGACACCTCTCATCGGAAACAACATCATTCAACGTAGATACTAATCTTTCGGACGCCACAGAACTTCCGACTAAAGATAAATAATTTTTTGGCTACAAAAAACAGACGCCGTTTGCAGACAAAATTTTCTATTAGTATTGTTTTTGCAGGAAATCAATCCATTGGCCAATATTTATCTGTTCATAAAGACTTTTTCAGTAATCCGCCAACAAACAGACGCCTCGAGGAAGCGGTTGTCGGTGATTGGCCTAAGATGATGAAATTCAAAGCTTTATAACTCAGTAAATTTTAGTCTAGTCGAACCTAAAATCGAGCCTACGACCTGGTTTTTGGATGTAAAAAAAAAAAAAACCCGGTTTAAACCCGGGGCAAAAAAATAACCGAAACAAAACAAACCGGTTGGTTTTTCACATCCCTATAGTAATAGATGTTCATGGCCGAACCGACAAAAATCTTTATCCGAAACGGCGCCCCCCCCCCCCTCCTTTAGTTCGATTAACCGGGATTGTACTTCACTTCACAGGCTCGCTGGTCTTCTTATTTTGAGATGAAGCCTACACTCCAGTCCATTCATGTGACGTTGCAGTCACATGACAAACGTAGCTGGGCATGTAATATAATGTCTAATTACACAGTCTTCCGCCGTACTGTGATATCACGTCCTTTTTCCTTCTACGATGGATTCCAATATTAAACCTGCTCGGCGCATTTGACCTACATCACGTGGGCATTCAAACATTCCATTACGAGTATTGCCAGATGTTCCACAGAGCATTTTTAAAGCGAATATTAAAATGATTTTACAAACGAAATTGTTTCCTGGAATAGATAAAAAAAAAATTCATATAATAATATTAATAATTCGGAAGATACGGAATATGCTAATTTTTAGTGTACCAAATAAATAATAGTTTAGTTTGGTAAATAATAGTTAACTTAACAATAAATAGTTTAATAATAGTTAATTTAGTTTAGTAAAAAATTAATAATAATTAGTTGATAGATACAAAATATGCTAGCTTATTGGTTAGTAACTACACTAACTGTTATATCACTGGCTCTATTACACAGAATATCCAGTGTGTTTGTTAGTTTAGCGCAATAATTTGGTGTCAGAGGTTTAATGCCCTCATGTTGGCTTGGCGTAGAAGCTTGGAGAGAGGAAAGCCAGCTCAGCTTGGGTCTTCATTATTTGATCCGGGTCCAAAATTATGAGACCCATCTACAACAACCCTCTCGGGGCTTTAACCCTCTGATTCCTAAGGTTATTGAAATAAAGGACCTTAAAATACGGCAATGTCCGGGATCCTCTATCAAACATAAGGGAAATTCACTTCCCCCCCTCAAAAACCACAATGACAGCTGGCGTTGTCCGAATTCTAAGAAAACTCCCCTCTTCCCCAAACACATCTGGACGAGCCACTCGGAAATCAATCATACTTACCGAAGGAAATTTTACAGTGACATTCGAACGTTTCGGACGGCCGACATCTTTTGCTTGAAGGGACGTATGGGACGGTCCCGTATCGATAGAGTTAAAATAGGAATTGTATCTCTATTATCACAAGATGTTCTGCAATATTCACACGATATCTTTACGATGTTGTGCGGCATTCAAAATATCGAAGCAACATTGTGGTGATATTTTACGATATCTCCACAATGTTACTTCGATATTTTGAATGCCGCGCAAC
>BGPR01000151.1:379190-442870 GCA_013235015.1 Araneus ventricosus
ATTGCAGAACATCTTGTGATAATAGAGATATTCATACGATATCTCCACAATGTTGCTTCGATATTTTGAATGCCGCGCAACATCGTAAAGATATCGTATGAATATTGCAGAACATCTTGTGATAATAGAGATATTCATACGATATCTTTACGATGTTGTGCGGCATTCAAAATATCGAAGCAACATCGTGGAGATATCGTAAAATATCTCCACAAGGTTGCTACGAAAGAGAAAAAAATGGTTGTGACAAGAGAAAGAAATGGTCGTTGCCTTCAATTCAACAGTATATCAATTTTCGAAATGAGTAAAAAATTTCACTTCTTTTCAAAAACCATCTACATTTTGGATCAAGTTTAATTTTAGTATCAGCATCACGCATCTAAGCGAGACTTCAATTCTCACTATTCCATGCACGAACCCGACGCATGTCCGGCATCTGAGTTGTTAATAATAGTCATTTTAAAAACTTGTATTTCAATTTAGCTGTGCAAAGTGATTGATAGCACGGTGGTATGATAACTTAAGCATGACAGATTGCATATAAAGTTTAATGATGTCTTTTTTAAATACTAAACGCTGCTCTGTCATGCAGATAACATGAGGAGGAGCTGCTTTTGTTTTTAAACTATCAACATCTTACCCAGCGTGACAAAGTGGGGATGATGCGTCTTCATTTGTCCGTTTAATTCGGTTCATGGTCAAAGCTAAGAAATTGCCCGGTTGTGTACGCAAAATTATGCTAAACTAAATGTAGTGGGACTTGGCTAAACCGAAGCTGACCATAAAAAATATAGATTTATCCAAATATTCGAATTGTAAGCATGTTTAATATTTACGCCTGACAAAAGCATGTTACTTCAGCTAGGAAGTGATGACAAATGGCATTTAGTGTATTGCGTGAGTAAAAAGACTACAGAGACAGAAAATACATACCATTCAAGTAAACTAGAATCAGTGGCGGACTGGGTCTGAAAATAGTGGTTGCCAGGAGTCAGTGAGGGCCCACACATATCTATAATCGTAACATTAATTCACATATTTATAAATTATATGTATTTAATTTTTTATATTTAATTATATTAATTTAAATCTATAATGTTTAATAATTATATATTTAATTTAATTTTTTATTATATATTTCATTTTTCCGCGTTTTTAAAATAAATCCCTTTTAACACCCTTTAATTTTCTACGTTTAAAATAACGGAACTATGTTTAAAGTTATTTGATTTTAAATTCCGTAAGTTAAATATTATATAAGAAACACGGACCTTGGGTACAGGGATATTTTATTTATTTGCTTTAGAAAAGCTTACTATAGAGAAAGAGTTCTTTTTTCTCTCCCACATTTCCGGGGGGCCCAAATTGTCTTCTGTTTAGGGGGCCCACTTGCCATGGGGCAAGCTACAACCTCGCCAGTCCGCCACTAACTACTAGAATTAATGGCAACTGCGTGAACGACTTAGGCAATTTTTGCTGGGCATCAGTTTCACAGTAGTGACTGACTGTCAAGCTTTAATTTATATGAATGCCAAGAAAAATTCGATGATGAACCTGAAATGCAAAGACCCAAACGTAAACCAGTGCGTTGTGGAGCCCTTATGCCGGACACATAGAACTTTTTTGAATATTATATTTCACTTTATTTTATCTTTTATGAATGTATACTTGTTTTGTTTTTGTATTGATATTGTTATTGAATGTAAACAAAAATTTGGTTCAATTGAGGTCAATTGAAAAGTCAGGATGGCCGAATGTAAGCATGTTTAATATTTATGCCTGACAAAAGCACGAGTTCAACTTATTTAATGTTATAACAGTGAATGATACCAGATAAGTGGAAACGGTCTGATGTTGACTTTACTTTCAATTTGATTTAAAAAATGAGAGACGAGTCGAGTACGAGTACGGTTGAACGATGTTACGATGTACGTAGATACGAAGTGTAATGGTTGTGTTTTAATGTTCAAATAAATGTTTGTTTAGTCTTAAAAGAGATCTTATGAATGTCATTCGAGAAGCCAACAGAATTAAGAAAAACTTGAGTGCAGCAAGGGAAAAGGACAATTTTTAAGGTAAAAATGGCAGTAAAAATTTATTTTTAATAAGTAGCACGTTTAACCGTTTCAAGGGCCATTTTTTTCTAGAAATCTATCTATACTTATAAAAGGCAATGTTTGTGTGTGTGTGTGCGTGTTTGTCTGCGATGTCCAGACGAATCTATCGCACTTACAGCCATGAAATTTGGCACACAGATAGTCGTAATGGTGACTGAGTGCACCTCGAAGCCGAAATTTTAAATTTTAATCTAGAATTTTTTTTATTTAATGTTTTGTGTTGTTTTGGTTGATTTTTCGCACTAATTTCTCATTAGAATGGTTTCAAATAATTGTACGACAAAAATAGATAGACCATCGGAAAGAGCACGCGATTTCCGTTCTAATGAAGTTAGTTTTGAATTTCTATCTTAAATTACTGAATTTTGAGAATTTTTTAAAAATCAGTCAGTTTTGCACCTAAATGTTGGTTCTGTTTTTAAATTTGTTGCATCCGACTTTCTAATAACACTATTATTTTCAATTTTTTTCAGCTTATAACTGCAACGGTTCTGTCGGATTTAAAACGAGAATGGTTAAAATATCTTTTTTAGTTTTTTTAAAATTAATTTTTTCCTGGTAGTTGAACGATATGTTTCCGCTAGCTAAGCTTCCGCCCACGACAGTCTCCGGAACGTTGCGGGCAATTTCATTGGCTGAAGGGCCAGGGTGACGTCATTACTTTCGCGTTCTGCGAGGAGATGATGTATTTACTCCATGACTTCGATTATTATTTTTAAGCGCGTCTTAACTTATTTCTTTGGCTTTCATACTTTGCTCGCGGTGTAATAAATATCACATTGTAATTTTTTAACATTATTTGGATTTAACGGTACTCGGTCGAGAGGAAAAGGAGGCGGACCAACTCAATAATATATATATATTTCTGTTTTGATTTAGTTTTTAAAACTTTTTATTATGCTTTTTCTTTTATAAAACTTTTTCATTTATGCAATTGTATGTGGGCTTTTTTTTTATTTTGTTGAAATCCCGATCCCACGGGCAACGCCGTGCGCGTACTGCTAGTGGTATAATAAAAGAACTATGGGATTGAGATTATTTTAAGAAATGAAACTCATTTAGCTTATTGGATGATATCAATTTTTTGTTAATTAATGTCATTCATTAATAATTAATTAAAAAGTCAAGACTTTTTTGTACTGTTTGAGATAAGAAATAGGAACTTCCAGGATTTTGTTTCATCGAAAAATTTGACGAGAACTTTAAAATAAGTTACCTTGTACGTTTAAAAATTGATGAATTTGGTTGGAAGTATATTTCCCACCGCCTTCGAAAGGTTTAATAAGTAATTAATAAACCAGCAGAAATTAATTTAAGAAATAAATTGTTGATAGTCATAATTGAAAGTTTTTAAAAATTTCAAAAATAATAATCTCAATAAGTAAGTAATTTTAATAAACAAACAGCATACAGCATTTGTAATACGACAACTGTACAAAAAAAAGTTCAAAATAAATAGTACAATTCACAGATAACTTGTTCTAAGTTTTTTTTAATGAGAAATTTTGTATTGACGTATCTAACTGATGAAAAAAAGCCAGAAAGAAAAGCAATTTTTTATAACTTTGCGTTTGGACTTCAAATTAACCCAAATAAATTCGAATTCCCAATTAAAATAATCTTAATAGGAAATTCAAGGTAACAGAGAAAAATTTCGAATTACCGACGAATTTCGTATTAAACGGAGTTCAAACGGAACAAATGAGCCAAGTGCCGTTGCACTAGTAGTTTGATATGTGCAAAATTCGCAGCGAAAATAACCTGACATTATTAATCTTTCTAATCCGCTTTAAAGATACGCGTCGAAAATCATTGTAATATTTTATTGCGGAATCTGTGCAGGGTGTTTCATATTGAATGGGCCAAAAAGAATAGCACAGTAGGAATTACATAATTGATTAATTTAGCCGAAATCAATTTATTCGGAAACTACAATCATACAAGTTTTATCTGGAAACAGCGAAAATTCTTCCACTTACGAAATCGCCGACAGAGGCGCTGTTATACAAAATGGCGCCTTCCACCATGCAGGAGAAAGCGTACAAATGATTTGTAATTGCTTTGTTGGCCGGCGAGATCCCAGATCTAACTCCTTGCGATTTTTTCCTCTGGGGTTTTGTCAAAGACAAAGTGTTTGTGCTTCCATTTCCTCAGTGCTTACAGGAACTGAAGCAGCGGATAACTAACGTGTTGAACGCATTAACAGGGGATCTCCTATCACGAGTGTGGCAGGAACTTCATTACCGCACAGACATTCGCCGCGTCACCGAAGGAGCACACATCGAACATCTCTAGAAACTTGGATAACTATAAGTTAAATAGGAATTATCTAAATAAATTAATTACAGTGTTCATAGGGATGTTTCATTTTTGGCCCATTCAATATGAAACACCCTGTATTTCATAGTGATTTTTTGGTTTCCATTTTAATATTCCGTTGGCAAGAATTTTATGTTTTAACCCCTTCGGGACGAGCGCCGCATATGTGGCTTTGCTCTAGATTCTCCTCAGGGCCGAGCCTTGCATATATGGCTTTGCTCTAGATTCTCCTCAGGGCCGAGCGCCCATCCGTGCGTTACGGCGAAATTGACTCTGTGGGCCGAGTGCCGCATATATGCATTGGGCTTTTGGAACAAAATGTTTTCTATCAGATGGCGTTAAAATTTCATGATTCTTTCAAAAGATTGGTCCCGTATATTAATATTTCTTTCTCTGAGGTCATATTGTAGTCGATCGCGTGTTTGTGAATCATTGGATTGTCAGGATATAAACAGAAACACGTGTTAGCAAGTGTAAAGACAAGCACATGTTAAAGAGCTCTTTAACTCATTTTGGATTGCTTGTTTCTAATTTCTAGTCTCGCTTGGGTTGGGATTTTATGGAAGATATTCTGCCCACGGTCTCAGGCCTCTCAGTTTTATTTCTGCAGTTATGGGTAAAAGAACGCGTTATCTTTCCGAGGAGGGAATATGCAAATTTTTAAATGACCCTTCTATGGATTTTTACGATTAAAATGACAAAACAATAAATTATTAGAGTTCTTCAGATACTTCTCAATATTCAGATTTTCAATTAGAAGAGGATAGTACTAATATATCGGTTCCAATTCCATCATATCAGTGGAGTACTAAAATAGAAGATTTTTTCATAAGGCTTTGAAGTGTTAATTATTAAAATTTTCTTGAAGTATTTTATAATATTAAATGTAAATATTTATTTTTTTCTATGTTGTCATATTTTGCATCAATAATCTAACGTTAATTTAGGTACTTTCAATTATAGTGAAATATACTATATTTTTATTTTTTCAGTGGCGAATCCAGGGGAGGGGCTATCGGGCTGCCGGCCCCCCCCCCCCCAGAGCTGAACCGAAATTCTTGATTTAATTTAAAATCACTACAACTGTTTGATCTTAATTTTCATTTTAAAAGAATAGCAATAAAATCGTGACAACATTGCTTTCTGACTTGACAGGCTCGAAAATTTTCCTATTTTTCTAGTCATTCCACTTGCACTTGTAGCGTTGGCGCGGTCGAAAACATTTTTGGCTAGTTATTTCATTGTATTTTTTATTAAATTATCGAAAGTATTGTTGTGTTCTTTATTATTCTTTCTGTCAGGAGAGGGAAGCCTGTAAAGTTAAAGTGTTTCGGTTTACATAAGCCATGAGGTTTGACATTCGTCACTACGATACAAAACTTTTATGACCTCAGTCCCCCCCCCAAAAAAACCGAATCCTGGATTCGCCACTGTATTTTTTATTATTAAAAATCAAGTATTTTAATTAAACTTTTTTTATTATGAATAAAATATGATATCTTTTACCACATATTTAAAAATGGTTTCATTTCTACGTAAAGGGCAGTTTTTATGCGCTTTTATATAACGCGCTTTCTTTTCACGAATTTTAATGCGTGTTAGACTTAGCGGGAGAAAATGCTTCTGTCGTTGGGCACCGTCGGCGCTTGCCTGCTTACGTCCTGTAGGCACGCTTCCTTCAGCGGGCGTCCGTCCCGAAGGGGTTAATATTAGCATAAATGAGGATTTGTTACCATAATTCCATTTCTTTCTTAAGTCTGGTCATTCACAACTACTCAACGCCAAAACCGATCAGGAACGTGAAAAATTACTCAAAATTGGCATGGCTTGGCGAGAAAAAAAACCAGCGGGAGTGGCCTCCCCTAAACTTTCTCGTATACTTTTCAAACATTTGTCATTTCCCTTCCCCCTGCGTTGTTAAAAAGTTCGAACCAACTATAACCCAGAATGCAATGACTGTCAGAAGGTTTTTCATTGTTGATTATAGTGATAGTAAAATATTGAGATGAAGAATCATATTCAAAAAGATGCGTATGTATTAAAACTTCGCAATATTTATTTTTTTTTTATCAAACTCTAGCAATGCGAGTTCCGCGTGCGGAGAAGAAAACAGGAGAATAGCTTGCGCATGCGCAGAGATTGCTTCCAATACGCAAGTAAAACGAGACGCCCTAAATGTTTGCTTCCTTACAAAATCTCGACGCCAGAATTGGTTTTTGACAAACTGCCAAGTTTTCGGAGTATCCCTTCTTTGCACAGGCATTTACGCATGCGCATGGAGTTGAACAAGTATGCTATTATACAGACCGACAGACAGTCAGCCCGTTGACGGATTTGGCCCAAAATTTTATACGGACCTACATTCATGACGATAAAACTGTGTACCAATGTTTTTTTATCCATCTGGCTTTTCAAGTTTTTGAGTTATAGCGTTCGCATGACCTCGAACATACAGACAGACTTCTCGTGGACGGATTTTGTCCAAAATTTGAAAAAAACCTACAAATTATGTGTAAAGATCACATACCAAATTTCATCCCCGTAGCTCTAATAGTTTTCGAGTTATCGTGTTCACAGACAGACATAATTCGAAAATTGTGTTTTTCGGACTCGGGAAGGTCTAAAACGTGGAGATCCGTCAAAATCTCGAGTTCGAATTTTTTGACGATTACAATACTTTCTCTTTGTATACTTCGTATACGAGAAAGTAAAAAAGGCTGGATATCCAACCTATTCCACCATCCATCTCTCTATTTGGACTTCCGGGTCATAAATGAGGCAGGAGTAAGGAAGAGGAGACTCGGGGTGTGTGATTCAAAGAGGAAATATGAGAAGGCGGGGATCGGAGTGACTGGAAGTGGATGGATTTGCACTGCAAGGAGCGATCGTGAATGATGTTTTCCTAAATCTGAGATCTTTTAGAGATGAAAATTGCAGTTTTCCAATCTCATAGACTGCCAGTAACTCAGTTAGACTTGTTCTTAATTCATCTATCTAGAGACTACGGAAGATAAAGGGTGTTGTGGAGGAAGAATCGTATACAGAAGATTTGCAATCGGGATAAAGAATCGTGTGAAAACCGATATCGTATCTCATTCTAATGTCGGTTGCATAGCTGTAATTTGCAGAAGCTATTAGAACTACGTTACGAAACTTTTTGCAGAAGTATTTTGTAGATAACGAAGTGATCACGATGAATTTTTCAAAATTTTGTAGTTTTTTTAAAAAATAATTCATGGTGGAAACGTATTAGAAAAACAAATTTCCTAAAATTTTGAATTTTTTTTACTCGTGCCATGTCTGGACTATGAATGAACGTGCAAATTTGTAATTTTATGATTGTAATAATAAAAGACGATGTATATTTGTCCCAACTCGAAGGATATTTTATCAAAAATTTAATTTTTTCCTTAATTCATTATATTTGATTTTGAGCATTGAAGTTGATTGACGTTTGGTCACAATCGCGTGATAAACATCATTTCGGATTCCATTTAAATGCACGTTGTCTTACATTGCGCTGTAATATCATCTACTCTATTCAGGACCCATAATATCACCATTTTTTTAAAATAAAAACTTCAGAAAAGCACATATGAAAATCCAGGTAACAGAAATCAACTGAGTAGCGTATAAAAAAAGTTATGTCAGCAGATGTCAGATTATCTTTCCGGAAATCATTCATAGATTGTTAATATTTCTCATTTTTACTTCGTTTTCCCTTCTCGCTTGTTTGCCTAGCGAGTTCGCTGCTGCTTCTTGTAGCTCTTTGGTATCCCATTTTCGTCTGTTCATCTCTCCTGTGGTGGTGACGACTAATGACGGCAGGATTCAGTTCTGCAGATATCTATTACACAAGGCATGAAACATGTGTTTGTGGTCCGAACATTAAATTCTTCACCGGAAGTGTTAGAGGTCCAATCTGTTCGTTAGCCGAAAACCTGCTGTATTTGATTCCGACATAAGTAACAAGTTGGGAGTTGAATGGTCCAAAAACCAATTTTAGGGTTCTGGAGGTTTCTATACCTTCAAAACCTCCTCTTTCACTTGGACAGAGTATTAAGCAATAAAACATTTTTTTTTCATCCCTACAGTGGATTAGAAAGTAGATATTTGTTGGTAAAAAACAAAATTTAAAAAAAAAATTTAAAATTGCATCGGCTGAGAAAAAACAGGGTAGTAGTCCATCAATATTGATATGAGAATTTCGACGGTGTTCCTACGTTCAAAACCTGCCTTTTTTAAAATATGGAATTGTCAAAACAGTTGCGGGGAAATAAAATCCCGGCTGTAGCAACCAAATTTATAGGAATTTGATCTTTCCATCCTGGCCGATTCCCCAAAATTTGTGGGGTCTGGGTTCGGGGAAAATAAATTTCAAGAATATCACCCAAAACCAGTCCACATGGAAAAGGAAAATTATCTACCTCGCGCACCTAGGGGAGTACACAAGAAGACAATTGAAGAGAACTCAGTGTTTAGATACTAATTAAATTTATTAAAGAAAAACATGAGTGAGGGATGTTATTTACAAATATGATTATTTACATTACGTTTAAAGAATATAGCCATCTAGATAATTAGATATTTAGCCAGTACCATCGCCCATGTTGCTGCTAGCAGGGAAGAGACCCCCGTAGCCCATTCGCTCTCGAACTCAACCGCACGACTCGTTTAGTTAATTTCCAAAAGCCATCATCTCATCTGGATTAAACATTACACTCCGCTTTTAGGGAAAAGACTCCCACGCGTATCACGTGATTAGCACAGAGAGGTCGCGTGATGGCTTCAAGGATACTGTTATCTTTCTGCTGACATATGATTTATTCAAATTAGACCCGTTCAGCGAGTGGAAAAAATATTATAGAAAAGAATTAAGATTACGCTATTAAGCTAGACTGGGAAAATACAATTCCCACATATATTAAAAATTACAAGTTAAAAACTGTACTAGTGCACGAAATTCATAGTCCTGACTATAGTTATTGTAATTTGATACAAAAACTGTAAAATACTGCAAAAATTTTATAGCAGCAATCTCCTTTTTCTCAGTTTTTCTCTTTCTGTATCCCTTCTGAACTAACAAATAGCTGAACTAAACATGTAATAAAAACTAGCAGGACGTTAAAATAGAGATCTTTAAGCATTGGATATTTTGAACGTTATGCATTTTTTGAAGTAGATATCTTGATAGTCATAACAAATTTATTTAATTTCCAGTATACGATAGTAAAAATAAAAATCTATTGAAATTTCTGAAAAAGCGAGAGAAACACTGTTTTGAATGCAATTTTAAAATCGAGAGGTCAGGAATTTTTCATCGAAGATGCAACATCGCCAAGAGAGAGAAAAAATCATTTCTGAAAATGCTTGAACCTAAAGACAAACAAATATTATTAAGTAAAATTCCGAGATATGTTTGTCTAAATTGTCAAAATTCTCCTTCAAAAGATACCTCTTGTCTCAACAAACCGTTTGCTTTTGGAGGCAAACAATGTTGGTAAATGTCAGCACCCGCCATTTACTTGTGCTATTGTTTATCAAGGTGATTGCTCCGCCATTTCTTTTTTATTGTTTCAAGATCTTTTTTAACGTCTTGGTTCTTCACAAATAACGCAGCAGATCTCCATCGAACTTTTTCGTATCTCTAAAACAAAGCAAAAAAATTCTTTCATACTTTTTAGGAATGTTTAGTGGGTGATAGTAGCTAAAGAACAATTCGAACTGCGAAAAAATCACGGCTGAACAACACAAACGTTTTCACTGAAGAATTTTGCATTCAAATAACGAAATCGAACTGTTCTGTTAGTGATTCTTTAGTTTAGTATATTATTATGTGAAGAAATTGTAAAATTGTATACCCCCATCTGTTGGCTCCGCCGAAGGAAAGATGAAGAGACGAAAATGGTATCCAAAGGGTAACCGTGAGGAATAGCGAACAAATGAGAACGGAAATCGAAATGAAAAGTGAGATCGAAGATGAGAAGTGTGATGAGTCCCCAGTGGCTTGGCCAGTAAAGACGTTGGTATGTTCTTAACTTATACATAAAGCTATGATAATGACATCCGTCCATTCTCTGTCCAGCTGGTGTGTGTCGTAATCACACGTAGCAGTTTTCTCTGTCTGCCAACATATGCTAAGCTAATCCATCGTCTCTGGGCCTGTGCGCCAGTGGGACATTCTAGTGATTTCCACGCCGAAACGCCGCAGTTTGTGGTAACGGGAAAAGTATACTAGGTTTAATGGTTTCCTGAAAACTGTAAAAGATTTTCTATTATAAACGTAGAGGAGAATTTACGTCTTATTTCATCTCCACTGCGAATTTAATTTAAAATCGCATACCCAGATGGCAGCACGTAACGGCCCAAACGCCGTCGAAGGACAGTTGAAGAAAAATCTGAACGAAGTGAATTCCAGAACAAACGGGGTCCACCATATCTTCCTGCAGAGTCGAGAGCGCAAGAACTGGAGCAAGATCCGAAGACGGGCGTGACTGTATGTGGCTATGCGATGACTTTGTAACTGCTTTTCTTAAGCCTAGCGGCTTTTAACTCTCTGTCACTAATATCTTTAGTTCTAGATCAATAAGCAGTTGCTAACTCTAAAATACAACGATTCCCTCTGACTAACTTTTCTTTAATCTGTAAATATTTTCTTTGTAAATATAATTGTGTTTGTCTAACACAGAGACTTTTCATTTTAGTTTTCATACCCCTAGCATATTGCCGAGTCTTAACCCTCTGACTGCTAAAACGGCTAATACGGCCCGTCATGCAAACGGCCAGAAAACGGCTCAGCGGCCAAAATGTCGAATGCTTATTTCTTTCCCCTTTTTGAGAAGGGTCGGTAAACGGTGGGGAGCAATCATATCTTTTTAACAATTGTTGTTTCCTCTCCCACTGTCACTCTTGAATGATGACTCGAGTAATTGTTCGAGGGAAGATGCTCAATTTACTTTAAGCTCTCTGCTTACTTAGTGTTAAAAATTCTTGCTATAATGCCTGTTAGTTATCACAATTTGTAAACGATCCCTATACAGTCAACAAGGGTTTGGATGTTAGGAACATGACGATAAAAGAATCTCCTAAGACTCAAATGACCACTTGCTAATCAGATGGGGGAGAGAAATGTTTACCTTCGTTCATCTCTGACCTCGGCCGGTCTGGGTTTTAAAAGAACTAGATTTCAAAGCACTGGTTGCTTCAGAGGGTTACCCCTCCCCATTTCTACATACAGCTTCACTTAAATATTGAAATGCAGTGCGAAAAGTATTCCTTTGGCTATACAAACTGAGGACAATTTGTAAACCGGCAAAAACTGGGTTTTAGTGTAACTGGCTCTCAGTGTTTAAAAAACCGTTCTTTTCAAAAGTCATTTTATTGGAATAAATCTATGAATCACCGACACCTGTGTGAAAAGTCATTTCTGAATATTTGTGTATACTCTATCTCGAGAAATTTATCTGAGAACGAATTCACAATCTTTTTGAGAGGATGATAACTTGACTTTCGGTTGAATCATAGGTTAATGTGCATCGAGGTACTTCTCCTGCTTTTATCACTCGACTGAGTCACCTTGTGAGCGAGAAAAAGAAAATTTAGAGCGATGGCAACGGAAGGAAAAGTATTAGGATGGTTAATTGGGAACAGTGGCATATACTCCGCTCAGAAATGAGCGGATGTGCAAAATATATTCAAATCATTGCATTTCAACTTCTTTTAAACCGAAATTTTTACACTCAGTGTCGGATTTCGAAATTTTCTGCATTTTAGCAGTGTTAGATGAAAAGGTTTTCAAGGAATGAAGCAGATACCTGTTACATCTGCTTCGTTCCCAGGTAACATAGGTAAACAGGGGGGGGCTATGGGGCTGCAACTCCCCCAGAGTTAAACCAGAATTTTTTTTATTTTATTTAAAATCACTGTAATTGTTTGTTCTTTATCTTCCTTTTTCAAATAAATAAACCTGACATCATTTCTTCCTGGCTTGACAGACTCGAAAATTTCCCCACTTTTGTAGTCATTCCGCACGTGTGTTTTTTGTGTTGTGTTTTTTATTAAATTATCGAAAGTATTGTAGTGTTTTTTATGATTCTTATTATCAGGTGAGTGAAGTCTGTAAAGTTAAAGTGTTTTTGTTTACATAAGCCATAAGGCGTTTGACGTTCGCCCCGACGATTCGAAATTTGTAGGACCTCAGTCCCCCCCCCCCGGACCCACATCCTGGATTCGCCATTGCTGGTAAAATATGTTTCTTTTTCCACTCTCTGGAGTGCAATGATCTTTACCTGAATAATTTATTTATAATCAGAGAAATAAAGAAATCATTTAAATACTACGTGATAAGTCAATAGTCATACAAATATTAAAGTGACATTTCCAAGGAATAAAGCCAAAGAAAACAGTCTAGGTGGGCGACAAAAAATTATCATGAGGAGGAAAAACTAGAACGGAAGAAATTGGGAGAGTGTCAATTTCTGAATTTTTCTGTTATTAGGGAAAGTCTGCTTAGCTTTGCAGGTCTAATAGCACCTTTTCCCTTTGAACAACAGGCAAGTCTAAGGTTCGAAACCCATTCCAGTTAATGTCCGCCGTGTATGTGGGTCTGGCGCACGCTAAAACTGACGTCGTGGGTCAATCGTCCTGCCGATAGGGCAGTGATGAAACTTGGAAATGGGGGCTGTCGTTCTCGTCATTTGACCGCGGTTCAAAATGACGAGGTTCGTCCCAAAATATCCCTCGTGTTGGCTTCAAAACGGGACGTTAATATAACTAGATTAAATTAAACTTGAACAACAGGCTGCCTGCCCACCACTTTCGTTTCCTTCTACCCCCGTCGTTCGTTCATGTCCATCGAAACCGGTAACGAATCTGCTTCATTCTAGGTGCAATGGCAGTTACTGGTGTTAACGTTCCTGATTTGATCACAGTTCAAAATTACTAGGTCAGTTCTCATAAGATCAACTTTCGAACAGTTTCAAATGAGGGTGTAATCTAACGAATCGAATCATTCGTGCAGTCTGGGCCTTGCTGCGTGTATTGCATCAAATTCTTGCAAATTTAATGGCAATCAACCAATACATTTAATAACAGTAAAATCTGTTTCAAAGAACATGAAAATTGGTCTGTAAGTATGTCAAAGCATCAAGTTTCATGTGCCGCATTGAGGATGTTAGCCTTCGTCTGTTGTGACCGTTGATACAGCAATCGATTTAACTCGCATTTTGTGGTTTGACACGCTGTCAACACCTTAAAAATTATTATTATTAGAATCAGCCAGCATTAATTATTCATACAATAATGAATACCAAAAATTGGTCTGCCTTTTCTTCTTCCCGGGCGAGCTTGGCTTTGTCTCCTCTGAAATGTTATCTGTGAAGTGCGTTGATATCAACCCCTTGACCTATGAATTTATTTAACCTCCTAATGAGACGACACATCCTATTTGAAGCATTTATTGTTATTTCAAGAACGTAGAGGACACCAAAGATACCGAAGCGCGATTTTTGACTTTTAAATGAATTGCTACTTTGATTTTATTACAATTACATAAATACCAAGATTTCTGTATTTCGATTCACGAGTCGGGCAGGTCATCGTGTGCGAAGGGGTTAATCTTGGGTCGGCAACTTTTCATCGTAAAAGAGATATTTTTGGAATAATATTGTTACGAACCTGGAATGTCGCTTCCCGGCAACAGTTGTCTTATGGTTAGGAAGAGACTTTTACAGAGCTTCTTACTAACTATTGAGGGAGGTCACCCTATTACCCCCTACCTTGGCGACCATTTTGGCGACAAATTTTCTCGACTTTGGCAAAAAATGAATATACTCAAAAATGCTAGAATTTTCGCGATATCTCTCAAAGGAGCCGAGATCTAGATTTCTTCAGAGGTTTCCATGTGACTTCACGCCCTGTTAGGAAGACTATAAATATGAGGGAGTTTGGATAGACGGGGAACGTGTTTAATCGTCTTTGAACGTGTGTTGATCGACTGCATAGCCTTTGGAGGGCGAACGCTTTTGGAATCTCTCTTTGGAATGTTGTCCGCAGTGTGAGTTGGTAAGCTGTTAGACGCCGAGCGGTATTGAAAGTACTGATGCTGTTATTTTTAGTGATTTTCTGTCTGTTTGTGTTGNNNATTTGTGCAAGTGCTGTTTTTACTGTTACCTGCGCTTCGTGTTTTCCAGAATATTCGCGAGTAAAGTGCCATTCTCCGTTATCCTGCTTGTTGGACCGCCTGTTCGCCATACACCCATAGGACGATTTTTGTAACAATATTTACCAAAATGATGGATACGGAACCGCATATCAGCAACTTGAATTATGAAAAACTACTGTTCGTTTCAGAAACCCGCACCTATTACTCTTGGGCGATTTTACTCTGCAGAGGGGTGATACGCAGTAAGAAGAGCGGTTTCCTGAAGTTCTTTGCTAGATGCGCTTTTCTTTTAGCTATTCTTTTCCGGTGTTGATAATCACTTTCTTTTCGTATCGTACTATTTTGTTTTAATTCGAAACTTGTGTTTCTATATATTACTTAATAATAATAAAAAAAATAAACGTCTCCTCTTCCGTTTTTAACCTCACCCCTATTTTGGTGAAATTAAAGCCGAATGACGCATGCGCAAAAGCGCGGATGGTTTTCGTGTCTGAAAACAGACAGTATGAATATTTGAAAATTGAGTCTGAAATGTTTTTGAGTACATTTTTCGCTTTGCTTAAAGTTATTGTAATAAAATACTCTGTAATTCAATTATTTATTATAAATGTTGCAATAGTCGTAATTATAATTATAAAATATTATTATTAAAGTAAATAAGATATGATTTAAAACATTCTTCGAAATAAATAATTGTTTTTCTTTTCAGATTATATGTTGAGATTTCATTTATTTTATAATATATTCAACTTCTGGAATAATAAAATTAAAATTAGAACTTCATAAAAAAAGTGAAAACGATATTTAGTTCCTTATGAGATGAGAATGATCAGCATACGAGAATCGAATAACACAACATTTGATTTTGATTTTCCCGCCACTGGAGTGCGAGAATTCTTTACTTCCGATTTTGAGATCAATTGATTGCTGTCATCGAAAGAAAGGATTTAGAACTAAACAAGAACAGTAAGATTAGAAACAATTTTTATGAAGTGTTGCGAGGATTCTTTTATTTTACTTAAATTTAATATTTTACGACTATTTTGTTTTTGGAATTATGCATTAAAGGAGCCGCGGGTTTCCGACTCTTGGGTTAATTCAAGGGAGACCACACAGAAGAGCTGAACCCAGGAGCAGAATTATATCCAGCGGTCTGTAACATGACCTCAAACAGTTGAAAATGTTCTGCAGGCAGTTTGTCCAAATTTGGCGGACCACAGCAAAGTGCAAAATAGATATAAAAATACTAATTAACCAGTAGAATCTTTATTACTCATTAATGACAAAACATTAAAATTAATTTTTTAAAACCAAAGCATACATTCAGAATTTGCAATTCTGTCAATGACTTTTGAAGTCAGATACTGCGACATTAATGGGGAAGTACTGTTCACAAAATGTTTATGAAAATTTGGCCCTTACATTGCGACACTGGCCGCTTTTAACAACTTTCTGAGATTTATGGCCAGGTGATACACCATTGGAATAAATAAACATTCTTTTGTCAGTTGTTCCAACTGCTGCGCCATCCCTCATCTATTGCGGCGGGTCTTTTTTGAACAATTTTGTCGATTGTTGATCCCCACGATTCACAAATTAGTTCCGACACGGGAATATAAATATTAAATATTATAAATGTCATTAATCTGGGGATTTCTGATTCAAGATCATTAATGGCCTTTTTTAACAGAGCCTTAATCTGAAAAAATGAACCACTTTTTCTGCACTCTTCAATATTTTTATAAATCCAGTCCATAAAAATAGTATACTCAAAGAGCAGAGCTTTTTTTTCTTCTTCTGTGTGTGGTACACATGGAAAAACTAATATGAACAACATAAAATTTGAAAGAACTTCCAATTCTACTTTTTGGTCAGAATTGACATCAGTTTTTTTTTTTTGCGTGTGCGCGTGTTTTTTTTAAGGATGAAATGTTTTGCAAAGACTGCGTTTGTTCTGGGACGTACGTCATACTTTTAAACTCTTTTTGCTTCCGGAAAGCTGAAACACTTTTACGTACAACGAATTATATTATATGTAAACTGCATTGCTGCTGGACACAGAGCGATTAAGAATTACAAATAAAATTGGCGTTCGATAACGATAACGCATAGTAATCTGGTGGGAAACAATCTGTCTTTGGCAGGGAAATGTTCGTTCCTACAGGTGGCAATCTGTCTAGAAATGAGTTTTGAAATGTTTTGTTGTGAACACAGTTCATTTGCTTGTGTAATATAGTATTACAAACAGAACTGGCGTTCGATCACGATAATGCATAGTAATCTGGTGGGAAACAATCTGTCTTTGGTATGGAATGTTCGTTCCTACAGGTGGCAATCTGTCTACAAATGAGTTTTGAAATGTTCTGTTGTGAACACAGTTCATTTGTTTGTGTAATAGTACTATTTAACTATCGGCGTTTTACAAGCTAATTGATTGGTTCTATAGGACTAATGTTAACTTTTTCTTTACGGGTTGTACAGATGGCGTGTAGGTAAAATATTTTTCTCTGCTCACAGGTTGCTACAGGTATTTTATTACTGTACCATTAAGATTTCACTTGCGAGCTAATCTGCCCCTTTTAATCTACTTGTAGATAGTTTGACTTATCTATTCTATTGTATCGTCCCATTTGTGATCATTAGATTTATTTTTCAATTCCTACTATTAGTTCACACTCTCCCGATATCTTGTTCAAATTTTGCAATCGATTTTAAACTAACTTCCCGATGAGCTGGAGACTTGAAACTTTAAACATAGCTCAGAATTAGATGACAATGCAATATTAATTCGCTTACTTGTGTGTCTGTCTGTCTGTCATTTCATATTTTGCATGACGCATGCGCAGTATGTTTTTCATTATATCTCGAAAATTATTAACATTACAAACTTGGTTCTTGGGTATTTGGATGGCCCATGGGATCATCGAAGCACCCCCATATTTTAGCCATATCTTTCCGCATGCGCAGTACGCGCAATATATCTCATTATATCTCGAAAACTATTAAATTATTAATTATTAAAGTAGGAATTGACTTTTAATTTTTTTTTATATTGCTTGTTATTGAGGGAAAACGAGAATAGATAGCGCGACCAGCAATCGATAGAAACGAAATATCTTATGTTTTCCGGTTGCATGAAGAGGGGAGAAGAACTTTCCTATTTCTCTGCCAAAATATTCGTTTTAAAAGGACATTTTGAAGTTTCGTCAATCCGTAATCTGAAGTTTATTATTAAGTCCAACCCCCATTTTATTATGTTTAACTGAACTTTTTTTATTGACAATATTTACTCAATTAGCAAACAAAAGGAAATTTTTAAATGAACAAATTCTGCATGTTAAGAAAGCATTTATAATTCGTTTTGTGGAAAAATGCTTTTGAGAAACATTATTAATGCATATCAGACAAACTTTTGAGCGTTAGCACTTCCTTTAAAACGCAATGGAGGATCAGACGATAAAAACAAGTAATATATATAAAAAAATTAAGTCAATTCCTACTTAGGTCAGCGATTTACACTCTTCGTCACTGACGGTATTTATTACTAAATTTATATCCTGCTAAATATCTTATATAAGAGAATTTTTTTCTCTCATATAAAACTAAAATTAATTAATTAAATTTAATTAATGAATTAATATTTGAAAAAACTGTATTAACATCAAGTGTCATCCACTACAAGTTTTTAAAAATGTATTTGAACTTGAGTGGATGAATAAAAAGTATTTTATTAACGATTGAAAATTTGAACAAGATATATAAATAAATGTATATGTATAGGGAGAGTGTGAACTAATAGTAGGAATTGAAAAAAAAAAAAAACCTTCATAAAGTCTTTTTTAACATATCCAATAGAGAGAATAAAGAAAGTAATCAACATTACCCTCTGACAAAAATACATGAAAAAATGACGCCTTCGTGAACATACTAGAAAACAAAGGATATTAGGTCTAGAAGCTGGCAAACCTAGCTCCATCTATTGAGAAAAATTCGAACCAAACGACTGAAGGCGACATATGTTTTCTCTCATATAAAACTAAAATTAATTAATTAAATTTAATTAATGAATTAATATTTGAAAAAACTGTATTAACTTCAAGTGTCATCCACTACAAGTTTTAAAAAAATGTATTTGAACTTGAGTGGATGAATAAAAAGTATTTTATTAACGATTGAAAATTTGAACAAGATATATAAATAAATAAATATATATATATAGGGAGAGTGTGAACTAATAGTAGGAATTGAAAAAAACGTAAACTCCAATGCAATAAATAAATACTAATTTATAAAAATGCTTTTGAAAAATGCCCAAAGAAACGTGTTAAACGTTTAAGACGATTAGAATCAGAAAAAAATTATAGAATCATAAACATTTTTCCCAAGTAAATAAATTTCCAACAGCTGTTTGAAATGAACTATAATAAAGATACAGCGCCATCTGGTTTGCTAATATGAATTTCTAGTTTATTTAAAGCCAAATGAATGATACAGTGGAGCCTCGCTTAACGAGCACATCAGATAACGAATAATTCTCATAACGAGCAAAATAAATTATAAAAAATGACCCTCTTAACGAGCGACGTTTCGCATAACGAGAAGAGGGGAAGTCCCGGATTTTGCGCCTGCTACTGTCATATCCGCGGAGTTTTTATTTCTTTTAAATTCTTATCAAATATTGTGTCTAGTACTTGTGCGCGCACTTTTAACTGTAGCTTTCACCGACATATCCGGCTAACTCACAGGAAGTGAAATGGAGGTTAAAATGAAGCTGGGTCATAGTTAAATTAAATTAAATTTATTTTTCTCACATCTTCCACATAAAATAATTCTGGATTAACTAAGAGCTCATAGCTCTCTGGATTAGCTAAGATTACATAAACTGACAAGTTACATTATTCAACTTGCTACTTATGGCAAGATTTGTCCGACGGGTCCCAGTGAGAGGGGAGAAAACTATCCTTCTCGCACGAACAGTCAAGAGACTCTGTCCATGCTCCTTCTGATAGCGAAAAGTCCTTGCAGTGCCATCTCTTGGTAGGAGGGTGAGTTAAAGTCTATCGTGGCGCCATCTGTTGGTAAGAGGGCGAGATAAAATGTGATTGTCACATAATCTGTTTTAACTGTTATTCGAAGAGGTATTTGTTTTGATTTCTTTTTTCTAGTAAGAAACGCTTTGAATGGAACGAATGATTACGGTTATTTCCATATTTTGATTCCAGTAACTATTTTTCTGCCATGCATTTACAGTTGTTGATGAGCTGCGTAAAAAATGATACGGTGTATTTGAGTCAATGACGTAACGTAATTCAGGTAATTATTTCTTGTAATAAGGATAACAGAACAGCTATAAGGATAACAAAATAAGATGAAGATGATTCAGGCCCCTTAACGATCTTATATATAATTTTCTTCGAATAAACGTTATACACAAATTTTTGAGTGTGTTTTCGGCATGGAACGCATTATGGTATTTTACATTGATTTGTATGGGGAAAATTGTTTCGCTTAACGAGCGTTTCGCATTACGAGTAAGCTACTGGAACGAATTATGCTCGTTAAGCGAAGTTCCACTGTATTCATTAATACCAAGAGAACCTATCCTCTTTCAGTAGCTCACTAATCAGTTCTGCAATTAGAACTTGTGTAAGTTTTGATGAGGGAAAAATAATTAAATAAATAAATAAAAATGAACTTACAGGAAGTACTAACGTACTGCTATCTGTGTGGAATAACGAACATGAAGTAATAAAAGTGAGGTTTAAACTTATTATTGCGAATGGGCTCAGATTCTTTTAATGAATGGCGGGAAAGTTCAGAGTGTGTATGACACTAGCTGATAACCCGACGTTGCTCGGGATCCAATTTTTTTCATATACCACTCGCCATTTCTTTTTCTACAAATATTGTCACTAATTTTCCCCAACAAACTTTCAAATCTATTCTTCTTATTACTTTCGAACAGTATGATTTGAATGAAAAGGCGAGAAGTTCGGGAAAAAAAGCATTTAAAAAACAAAACAATATCCCGTACAATAATTATGAGTTGAAAATCAAACACAAAAAAGCAAGAACTGATAAATTAAAATACCGGAAGCAAAATTTTTCTTCTCGCTCGTTTGTGAATAATAATGGAGGGGAAAAAATAGAATGATATTTGCAGAAGTAAGACGGTTCCAAAAACTTTCAAAAATCGTTAAAAAATCAGGAAAATTACACAGCGGCTTCAAATTACTCTTATTAGAAAGAGAATATTCTTGACTTTACAACGATATAAAATTATGGTTCTCCGATGAAAATATATATAGAAAATTCGCAAAATAGGCAAAAAAGGAAAATAAATAAAAATCTAATTCGAATTTTAAAATAATTTTTACGGCGTTAGCTTCCTCCCATGTTAATCCATAACTGTATCAAATTTGGTCCCTGTAAGTCAAACGGTTTGGGCGTGCATAGAGTAGAAATAAACGAGCAGAGATAGTAAAAAAAAATTGCTTATATATATATATATATATGTGATATTTTAATTTTTTAACTTTCCTAAATAATCTTAACGACACCTCATTTTAAATACTTCTACTTTCATCATAATAAACGCACTACAACTTTCTTTTCAAGTCAGGAGTTTCTAAAGGGGAAATTCCCTCTTCTGGGTACTTAAGCGTTCTGCACATTCATTTCTGCCCTTTTTTCACGCCAGCATGTAAGCTTTCAACAACAACGCGCCGCTCAGGCGTAACCTTCTGAATACTGGTCATGGAGCTACGTAAAAATTAAACACTTTACCTATGAAGAAATAACGTAATGCCTGAATAAAAGAAGATTTAAGCAAATATTGTCTCTTCCATGATCAAAATGGACTACATTTCACCTTAGTAAAGCCTGATCATCTTATATATATATATATATATATATATATGACGGTGTTGACATATGCATGGAAATATAAACAATTCATTGACGTCACAAATACATGACACACAATTTTGTGTGCGATCTGACTTTTCAATGCACATTGACCTACGCTGTGCTTTAGTGCAACGTTCTTTTGCTCCTGCAAGGTTCGTAGTGGATTCTAAAATTGAACTACAGTACAACTCCGGTTATCTCTTTGCGGCGCAGTGATCCCTACATGGCACACCTAACTTCACTCGCTTCTGAAACAGTTAAATTCAACTACAAATGGAAAATAATAGGTTTAGGATTCACTTTGAACTTTCTTTTTTAATGATAGATGGCAGCACGAATCAAGCAGATCCGTAATTTTCAGCTATGGCACGGTATTTAAAAGCCGAATTTTTCAAGGAATTTTGTCTAATTTTTTTTTCTGGTACAAAGAAAAAAAAATTGTTGGGAAAAAAATTCTGCGTTATTTTGTTGGTTGTGTCTTAAACTATTTATTCTATATTTTTTAAGATTTTTTAAAGAGAAAGCATACGTATAATCGTTAAATAAAATTAGGTGTGCCATCAGCTGGCACACTGCGCCGATCATGTTACGTGGTAGGACGCTACGACGGAAAGAGAACATCCGTGTCTTCGTTTCTTGTTTTCCTCTTTTTTCGGGGAAAATGAACTCAATTCAAGGAATATTGTGTGTGGGGGAGAGGGGGTTAGAATTTTTGGAAGTGACTGACCCTTAGGCCTGGTGCACATTAGCCGATTTGTTACCTTGAAGCTATAAAAATAACAATAGTAACCCACATGCCCCCTGTGGAGACACACAGGGGAGACACATTGGGGTTATTATAGTTATTTTTATAGCTTCAAGGTAACAAATCAGCTAGTGTGCACCGGGTCTTAGTCAGGGTGTCTGGAATTTTTGTGGGTTTTTTATCAGTAGCTGTGGTCATCTTTACTCAGATCTGCATGAAGTTTTTGCTCTCGATTTTGAGTTTCGCTACCGTTAATTTTATATAATTGTGTATATATATATATATATATATATATTTATCTCATTTACTCATCATATATAACAATTTTTTTTCTTTTTTTCTTAATATATGTAAATATTTATCTTATTTACTCATCATATATAAATAAGATTTTCTTCTTTTTTTCTTATATATATGTATAAGAACTGTAAATATTTATCTAATTTATTCGTCATATATAAAAAATATTTTTTTTCTTATATATATGTATATAGAACTATTAATTTTTTTATCTCATTTACTCATCATGCATAACCAAGATTTTTTTCCTTTTTTCCTTATTTTTTTCTTCTTATTTTTTTGGGGGGGGGCTGTAGAGTAGTAGGCCTCTTTATGGTGCATCCTGGGTCATACTAAATTTGCTACACAGGTATAAAGTAGTGCTTTTTCATTCACATCCAAAAGATTTTACTCATTTTTGCACTTCACTGCAATGCTCGCTTAGTCGCACCTTTCAGAGCTCTGGTGGCCCAATGGTCCAGCTGATTGCACATCCACAGAATCAAAACGGTGAGTGTAATAGTAGCGAAATTTTACCTGCGTACTCCTTTAGGCCTAAATAGACTGCCTACAACATTTCGTCTGATTTCAAACTTTAAGGAGGCCATTTCGGATAACGATTTTTTCGGTTAAGCCACAAACATTTATTATTATTTTGTATCTAACTGCAGTATGTAATTCTGAAATGTTTTGAGTACAAAACCCTCTTTGTAGGCTACGCTTATCCCTCCGTCGGGCGCAATATTCGCACTGACCAGTTCGAGAGCAATGCGCCTGACAGGCACAGGTAAACAGTATAATTAATGTGGGATTCCGTTCAACGAACAAAATGCCCACGGAAGGGTTACCTATGAGGGGTAAGCAGTTCGGGTTTATGTCTAGGAGATTTAAGGGTTTTTACTACATTAAATTTAGAACAAAATATTACATGGAATAAATGAGTAGACTTCAAGTGAAACACAAAAACATTTATTGAAGTACTATAGGGAGAATTTACAGGGAGGAAAGATATATGTACACAGAAAGTTATGAGGGTGTTGAGAATTTATATGAAGTCATATTTACTAATGAGCCAGATTAATAAGGGATAGATGTTATGGGGTAAGAATATTACGGTATTAAGATTCAGAGATTAGAGAGCCATAAGGAAGATTAGACGGGCCATCGTTACTTACAACCGGGAGATCGGGCGGCTTAACTGCGCCAAGAATGATCTGTCAACAGAGGAATTTAGAGAATTGTTAACATGACGGCTGCCTGCGGTGCTGCTATCTACCGTTACGGTGGCTTACTAAATGGGTTTAATTACTTTCCCACATTAATATTGTTAGCACCCATTGATTTTAATTTTAGCATTCTAAAATGAAACACTGTCCTTCTTGGGAGGCTGAAAAGAAAAAAGTGGGGATATCGTTGCCAAAAACACTCTCCTTCGCGATGATTTCCGTGCGGTACAGTAGAGCCTAAAAACAATCAACTAGAAAAATTAGAATAATTTTAAAAATAAAAAATTCTAACTTAAACTTTAAACAAAAACAACAAATTTTTTTTATAAACAATAAAATTTAGAAAATAAAATTTAAACAATGTTTAAGTCACGTGCAATTGCAGCTGCAAACAAAGAACAATGGAAATCGATAACATTCGAAGAGAGCCAAAAATCAAAGATAAACTCGGAGGGAATCGAACTAAACAAACAAGGAATCCATTCTAGTCCATTTTTTCAAGGGCTAAGAACGTTATTCGAAATGGATTCAAAATAATAATTGGGAAATGTTTCTGTAAGAAGCTTGCATTACGCCAAATACAGCTTCTCTTAGCCCGAAATATCCCAACAAAAGGCAAAGGAGATCAGTACCATCTAAAAAGCATTATAGTGCGGTACAGTACGTGTTTTTTGGCTTTGCCATTTCAGAGGCACTTCTGATCACCCGGGTTTCGGTTATCCCGGGTTCGGTTAACTGGGGTTTTACTGTATCTCTCACCTGATGTGTCAGATCAGTGTGAATTTGCTCCTTTTAAATACTTAATAATATGAATGAAGAAAATATAGCAAATAACTTTTAAGAAGATTATTTAAGTAAAGAATATTTAAGTTGAAAGATAAAAATTTTTGTCCGGACAAACGCCTCTTAAATTTAATGATTAAAAAAAATTCACGTATTTGTCTCCAATTTAGCATTTTTCAGAAACAATTGAAGAAAAAGTCCAGAAAGTTGATACATGCCCTGAATTAGGAAAGGATTTCTTTTGCTTTAAAAAAATTAGTCACCTCCAGTTAAATTTGATAATTATTTTTAGGCACATTATATGGAATAATAAATAATATTAATAAAAAAATTAAAGTATAAGCTTTTATTCAAAATGCACTTTAAATGAGAGAATACTTTTACACATTATAATTTCGTCAAAATGAATTCAAAAGTGAAAAAGCCCAAATATAGGGCTAAAATTTGAATATAATTTTGTAAGGTTTAAAATAGGTATAGATTGCAAATTTTTTTGCATAATATTGTATTGTCTCCGGAAACCCACCACTGTGTTAAATTTCAAAGCTGTAACTCGATTGGAAGTGGGTAAGAAATCGATCTCAAAATTTGTGGACAAGGCACTCAAGTTGAATAAAAGCTTATAAAAATATAACAATAAAATACAAAGTAAATTAAAACGTAACAAGTAGTCGAATATATTTCGCTTTTAGTTTTTGTCTGTTTATTTAAATATGATGTATTATATTACTTTGTTTAAAATATGTTTCTGTTTGTAACTAGATATTATTTCACTGTATAATATGTGGTTATGAAGTAAAACAAATAAAAACAAAAAAATATCTAATTCGTTAGTTCTTTTCCCCTTTTTTTATTGTTTATTTATACCCTCAAGCTGTAACCGCACATTCCTTTTCATAAGAACCACAATTTGCCGTATTCCAATTAAAAACGGTATGTCTGGATTTCGAAAACAGCAGGGATTTCAATCCTCTCTAATGATTCGCGCTCAAGACTGCCGAAGCGAGTGCAGATAGAATTTGGCGGGAAATGCCGTTCTAAACTGACGAATAAATTTGTAATTTGTTCCGCTGTTACTACTGCTACTACCCTTGAACGTGAAATGAGCAAATTTATTGGACAGATTTAGACAATATCTAAGAAATGATCTTATTTAAATTCGTTCCGGAATTATCTTGTAATGACTAAATATAACTGACCTGATGGTTTATTAAATGAAAGAATGTTGTCTCACCTGCAGAAAGAAGTTTTTATAGTCTTCCATAAAACATGTGCAGTTGTACAAAAGTGTTGCGAGGACGATTACGAGTTCTGGAAGTTGGTGGAAACGAAAAGAAAAATATCGGTGTTCTTATTTCTTAAAAAGTTGTGGCGAAAGTTAAGAATTATAAAGTAATTGGTTTCATAGAATTCTAATTTGTCTTTCTTTTGACTCGACACAAATTATGATGCAGAGATTTGATTGATATTATTTCTCTCATTAAGGTATTTATTTTATTACATATTTATCTACTTCCCTGGATTGTTCTATTTAACTTATACTTAAAAATTAAATTGTTTCCTTCAGATAACTATTTCTTTAATAATAACGATTTCAATGCTTGAATGCCATTTTTACTTTTGACAAAGAACATATTTTAATCGATGGGTCAAACCTTTACGCTATATAAAGCTTTATGCAAAAAGAGAGATGCAATTTGCGATTATGTCATGTGATTCTTTCTTAGTTTTCTGTCAAGATACTGAATAGTCCAGTCATGCAAAGTATCAAAATGAAGAAACGTAACACCAACTTTATTGCTTTAGGTTGTTGGTCCGGCCATGCAAAACATGGCACTATATTTTGTGCCCGGACATCGGACCGGATAAGAGGGGCAAGGAATACGAAACATCGGTTTTTCGCGTTTAAATTAGACTTTTTTTTTCAATTTGAGCGAAATGTTTACAATTCTACTGCAGTACATGTTATATAGGATGGAAAGCCTAGTAAAAATTTTAGATCAATATCTGCATTATTTTTTGAAAAATTCAACTTTGTCGGAAAATTCAGGGTCGTCAAAAAATGAATGCCATCTATATGGTCGATTTTTTTTTCAAAAAGAAGTGGTGATATTGTTGAACAATTCGAATTTTTGGATTCATTGATCAGTCGGCAATGGAGTTTCAAATTATCTGTTTCCTTGTGGATAGACAGGTATTCATTCGAAAAAATATAACCATGAATCAAAATACGGATCTGTCATAAAAGAGCACTTTTGAATGTTAAAACTGACTGTCTAAAGGAATATGTCATCTAGAAGTGGTTGTTTGTTTTATGATTATAGAACTTTTTGCTGTTCTATTGCTCGAGACAAGAAAAAAACTGACAATCTAAGATGTCGAATTACATTAAAATGACCTTTTAGGAGAAAAGTTGAAATATTTTTTTTCTATTCTTGCTTGCGATGGATGGAATTTTAGGATTCTGAGACTTACAAAAAATGTTCTTTATCCTTAAGTGATGATGAAGAGAAAATGGCAGGAGTAGATTTCTGGTCTTCATGAGCCAATTTGAATTTTGGTCAAAATAGCCATACCATGCTGTGCACATTTATCCGATTATTTAAAGAAAAATAACGCTTAATGTGAAATTTTTGAACTTTGTGATCATTAAAAAGATGGAACTGAAATGTATATCTTATCAACAGATATCAAACATATCCTCGCATGCTCAAAGTGCAATATTTGAATATAACTCAACAAGCTTGGCTTCTTCAGGCTTCCAACAACAAAGGGGGCGGCCTAGTGATAAGGTTTCGGGTTCGGGACTGGATGGTTCCAGATTCGGAACCTGATTCCAATTAAAGATCCACCGTGTATGTGGGCCTGTTGCACGTTAAATCATACGTTGAAGACCAAACGTCCTCTCGCTGGTGTGGCGTAAAAGGTTCGGAGAGGTTTCCAGCTCAGGTGTCTACCTCGTCATCTGACCACAGTTCAAACTGACGACGTCCGTCACAAAAATAGCCCTCGTGTTGTTGCAAAACGGGACGTTAATATAAATAAACTGAACTAACCTAAACTATTCTCAGCTCAGTTCAATGCATACCTAATTTGAGATCTTGAGATTTTTATGAATTTGCACGTTTTAGACCTACCCGAGTCCGAAAAAAGAAGCATTTTAGGAATTATGATGATCTGTATGTCTGTGAACGCCCTAACTCAGAAATATAACGAGCTAAACCGATGAAATTTGGTGTATTTGAAGCGGTTCCAGATCAAGAGGCTCGAACCTCGATGGTATCAACCATTCTGCCAGTCTACGTTATGCCTGTTGTGCTGGATTTGGAATCGTCTTGTGGGAACTCCGTCAGGCTCCGGAGATACCGCCGATGGGTATATATGTCGTAGGCGAATTGAAATAATCAGGCTTATTGCAAAGAGCCTGGTCATTTTGCAATCTGCCTGGAAAATTGAAGCTAGGCTTATTGCAAAGAGCCTGGCCATTTTGCAGTCTGCCTGGGAAATTGAAGCCAGGCTTATTGTAAAGAGCCAAAATTGGAGCCAGGCTTATTGCAAAGAGCCCGGTCATTTTGAAGTTTGCCTGGGAAATTGAAGCCAGGCTTTTTGCAAAGAGCCAAAATTGGAGCCAGGCTTATTGCAAAGAGGCTGGTTATTTTGCAACCTGCCTGGAAAATTGGAGTCAGGCTGATTGCAAAGAGCCTGGTTATTTTACAATCTGCCTGGAACACTGGAGCCAGGCTTATTGCAAAGAGCCTGGTTATTTTACAATCTGCCTGAAAAATTGGAGCCAGGCTTATTGCAAAGAGCCTGGTCATCTTGCAGGCTCTTTGCAATAAGCCTGATTATCTCAATTCGCCTACGATAAAGAAGCTTGGACAAGAACTCTCTCTTGACTTTGGTTCCGTTTTAGGTTGCCTCCTTCATCTCACTAAAGGTCAACTTCAGTGTCTTGGGAGTCTGATGTCCATTTTGTTATACCGGGGGTCTATGCGGCCTTCATGTCGAGAGGTTAACCGTAATTGCACGTTATTGTTATGATATTTTAATTTAAATTAGTTGTTTCTGTTTGTAAAATAAACCTTTTAGTCATCCAGCAGCGTCCTCTGATTTTATGGAGTTGGATCACACACAAGAGCCACATATTCTCATAACACCAAAATTGTACATCTCTACTAGATTTTGAACGAAATCCGTTAAAGGGAAGTTTGTCTTTCTGTCTGTTTGTGTGAATGTGGGCAGGATGAATCAAAAACGCAACAACCAAGACTAATGAAATTTAGCTTATGGTTTTATCGTCAGAATTGTAGATCTATATCAAATTTTGGAATAAATTTATTAAATCGGTTGACAGTTTGTCTGTTCTGGGTATGTGAACACTACAACTCAGAAAACTCAACGAAGTAGAAGAATGAAATTTAGTATGGGTCTTTTCACCAAAATGGTGGATATGTATCAAATTTCGGTTCCAATGGGAAGAAATGAAGACGTTCAAAATGCAAACTCGGTTTTCTCCACTATATCACGAAGCACCAAACGTTCCATGTTGAAGGGAGAACATGCCCCCTGGGTTTACTTCCCTTCATTCTAAATCCTTAGATTCTTTAAACAGAAAAAAGCGTTGGCCAACATTATCTCAATTTGTGTCCCATACCTCCTAAGACCGACCCTGCGAAGGATAAAGAAATCTTACAAAGAAAAACAACCTGTTTAAGAATGCGTTGGCAGACACAAAGGTGAGCAGAAAAATTATTATTGAACATATATTGATATTGTTGCGAAAAATCGTCCTGCGGGTGTACGGTGAAAGCAGTCTAACAAGATGGATAATTGAAAATGACGCTTTTTTTCTCGAATATTCCGGAAAACACGAAGCACAGGTAACAGTAAAAACAGCACTTGCACAAATTAGCAACACAAACAGACAGCAATTCACTAGGAATAACAGTAACAGCAAAACAAAAGTGCTCAGCGTCTAAAAGCTGATCAACTGGCAATGCGAATGAGACTCCGAAGACCTTCACAAAGACGTTCACTCATCTCAGCACCTCGGGTTTTTATATCTTTTCCGAAAGGATGTAACGTCATATAGAATCATCTATTACATTCTCTATATTTCTGTTCCTAATAGAGGTAGGGCGAAAATTCTAGTATTTTCGAAGATCTTCATTTTGTCTCCAAGTCTACCGCCAAGTAAGGGGGCATTGGCTCGACCAACCCCCGATAGCTAGTAAGAACCTATGTAAATGTCTCTTTCCAACCATAAGACTAATACAGCTGGGGAGCGATATTACAGGTTCGTAACACTATGTCATATTTTAGTTTAAAATTGCTTTAGTCAATAAATTTTTCTTCATTATAAAATATAATAGCAAGTTTTTTTATCTTTGGAACCTAACCCACCCTTTTTTTTAACAGTTCTTTGTTTCTTATAATACGGCATTTTTTAGGAATATAACCAACCGTGCAACCGTCTTATTCTTGGCTTGCCTGCAATAAGATTTAGAAAACAATTTGTAAAAAGTTGCATTTCGTGTTCGAGTTTGTTATTAATTAATTAAAATTATTATTTATAATGTTATTAATTAATTAAAACTATTATTTATAATGCTATTAATTAATTAAAATTAAATAAACGAATAGCACGACTGGTGAAAGTAGATTTCTAAAAAAAAATAATATTCTCTATGCGTTTATGGCAATAACGCACATCCTTTCCTATGCAGATGCCAGCGACCTCATTGCTGCAAATAATATCATGTTTGCTGTAAAAATACAGCTAATTTCAAAAATGACCGATAACAAATGTAAACCACCGCAATAAAGCAAAATATGTCTCTCCAAGCAATAATTAAATTATTCAGGACTGTTATTTAGAGAAATGAAAGCGAGAAATACCGTCGCAGATCGTGATTAACGATTTAGCAAATTGAATCGTGGATGGAAAAACTTCCTCTATTATAATAGACGTTCTTTATTAGAAGTTCTGCTTGTACCTCTTTTGCATTAAATCTTCACGGTGTTCTTTATGAAGCAACAGGTTTTAGGAACTCGATTAATCATCAAGTAATTGAGAGCAAAATGGGTGAATAAGACACGTAATTGGCCGGAAAAAATCAGACTTTTATTCCAAAGAGTGAATGTGCGATAAATAAAGAAGAAAAGAATCGTCTGCCTATTTCGAAAATTCCCTATTTTTCTGCAAGAACGAAACATCGAAAATTGATACAGAGAGTTTGCCGCAAATAATTATTTTAAAAAATTTTAAGTTAAAAAAATTAAGTATTTGGATTTGTTATATTTTCATAAATATTTGAAGTTATTTATCGGGAAATTTGTAGAGCTAAGTTAAATGAATAAAATATTTTCTTTCGAATTTTAAAAGGAATGGTGTTACAATTTCGGATTAATTGGTCGTTCAGACTTTTTCGAATGAATGGCCTCTATGGCTTAGTGGTAAGGATTCGGGCCCGGAGGATTTTAGGTTCGAAATCCGTTTCCACTGAAGGTCCGTTGTGTATGTGGGCTTGGCGCACGACTAATTCGACGTTGTGGGTTAAACGTCCTCCCTCTGGTGTAGTGCGGAAGCTTGGAGAGGAGACGTCTATGCAAAAACGCCATCATATTGACTCGCGGTTCAAAGGCCGTTCATGATGTTTCCATGAAAAGTAAGATTTATTACTAACAGTGTCCCTGGTGTAAGTCATTTTTTTTATTTACATTTTGTTTCTCAATGGACAAAAACTCTAAACATCTGATTTCGCCGACTGAATATTCGACGAGTTTAAAAGGAAAGATCAAATAGAATGTAAAACTCCACAAACTCACTGCAAACTCGTTTGCATATTTATCGTTTTCATGAGTTTTCTCTTCCAGACTAAAGATAGGGCAATTTTGCATGTTTAAATATATTCATGTTTATGCATGTATGCATATGCATGTGTATATATATATAAATATAAAAGTATATATTAAATATATACTTTTAAATGACTGGTATCAGACTCCAATCTTCGAGCTAAAAGGTTCGCTGGTTTCACACCTAATTTCATCGAAGATTAAACTTTTATGCAGATAATTATATCCGAGTCCTTCCTAACTTTAATGAGGCTTGGAAGTTTGTAGAAAGGGGTACCGGAGAAGGCGTCCTTGTCACATGATCATGTTTCAGAATTACGAGCAATGTTTATGTAATGGGATCAACTCACATGACGTCACAATTAAATGACAGATATTATTGCGCATACTATATATCATGTAACTTCGCGTTTTCTTACTCTGTGCTTTGACGCATGTCCGTTTTATATATTTTTTTCTCCTTCTGCAAGATGCGCATTGCATCCGAAATTAAACTGAAGCGGCACATTTGACGTATATTATGTGAACATGAGTTGATTACATTAAAAAATACGGGACATAATACGGATAATTTGACATTTTATATTAGCATTCGAATCATCATAGACTTATTAAAATGCTTTCGAACTGAAACAGCAGGTGGGTTCTCGAATTTTTTTCCCTATTTTAACTCACGTTGCAATGGAATAATGCTGAATGTAATCAAATATAAATAAATGTTAATTTTATTTTCTTTTTCTTTATTGGATTTGTTAAAGAAAACTTTCTGAAGTTTTTCTTATTTAAGGAAGGTTTTTCCTGCATTATTTAAGTTATTGGATAAATTCAGGCCACAGAGGGAATATTATTTGACTATTAAGTCATTCCCTTGACAGAAAATTTATCCATTTTAGAACATCGATGGCGAGTGGCACTTTGAGAAAGTTCCCCATTCGAGTTCCCTTTCATTTTTTCCCATTTTATTTGTTTAATCTTAATGTGTTATAATTTTTATTGAAGAATGATTTTTATTGTTTGATTGTATCTTAATTGGTTAGTTGATTATAGACAATATTGTTAATGCAATCACTGGATGCTGCTGCGTTGCGCGGAAAAGGTATATTGTTATTGATATTGTTTACTTCTTCAGGTTCTTCTGTAATTTCTTTATTGTATAATTAAAATATCTTCCAAAACTAAATATTTTTTATTGATTTTAATTTAATCTCTGTATAAAGCAGTCTTGAGTAGCAAATTTTGAAAAACTGAAATAGCAAAAAATTTAGTTGCGTGCTATATTCAAGAGAGTTGGTTTCAGTATATCGCGTATAAAAAATGCAAAATTAAGATTTAAAAAGAATTTTACACAAAATAGTTTTAAAAAATGACAAAACATTCTTAATACAATCTAAATACTATTTATTTATAGGATCGGAATTTTTTTACAATTGTTAAGCAACGTATTTGTTCAGAGTTATAAAATAAAATAGTATAAAACTTGCAAAAGATAATTGATTTATAGAGTTGTTAGAATAATGTTCCAGAATTTAAACGATACTTGAGTTTAATTTGAAAAAGTTCGAGTGCACAGCCTTTCTAAAGTAAATGACAATACAAAATTAAATTACTCTAGAAATACCGCAAAAAACTTTCGAAGCCTTAGCGCCCCTAGGTAATAGCCTACTTTGCTTTTTTATTTTCTCGTATACGAAGTATGCAAAGAGAAAGTACTGTAATCGTCAAAAAATTCGAACTCGAGATTTTGACGAATCTCCACGTTTTAGAACTCACAGAGTCCGAAAAACACAATTTTGGAATCATGTCTGTGAACACGATAACTCGAAAACTATTAGAGCTATGGAGATGAAAATTGGTATGTGATCCTTGCACATAATTTGTAGGTTTCTATCAAATTTTGGACAAAATCCGTCCACGAGAAGTCTGTCTGTCTGTATGTCCGTGTTAATGTGAACGCGATAGCTCACAAACTTGAATAGCTAGGTGGATAAAATTTGGTACACATTTTTATCATCAGGAATTTAGGTTTTTATCAGATTTTGGACCAAATCCGTTAAAGTGTTGACTGTCTGTCTGTATAATCGCTTAATTTTGAATGCAATAACTTTTTAATAAAAATTACTAAGATAAATGAAATTTTGTGTGTGGCCTTCTAACCTTAATTGTAGATTTGTGTTAAATTTTTGTGTCAATCGGTTAAGAAAAAAGGCGTTCAAATTGCATATTCGGTTGAAATTGCAATCTCTATTGTATATTGGCTACAGTAAACTGCCGCCAAGCGGTTGCTTACAGTATAATTCCTTTCACCTTGGCGCGGTCTACGAAGGAAATAGTAGCGAGAGGCAAACGCGATTTTCGGAAATTGTGGCAACCCCCCTAAATTGAAACTTCGTTCTGACATTCTCCAGATGGACGAGATGGAACCAGAGGTGTGGTGAAATCTTGTGTGATATCTATAATAAAAATTTCTTACTCAAAAACGTAAATAAAATCTTAAAGTTAAATAAAATCTTATTAGTTGTGGTGCCCTCAGCTCGAAATTGCGAAAATACGCAATTTTTATGCGGGCCAAAGACACTTTTTTTTGCAAAATATCAAGTTTTAGGGAATACATAAATTTTATATGTTTCATTGTAAATCACCATTCATAATTTTTTTCTGAAAATACCCAGGCCTTGGGTAAATACCGGGTTATATACCCCAAAAATATTTAACTACCCAATGGGTATTTACCCACCCCACATTACTGGTCGTATGCGAGAAAGTTACGGGCAGGCCGCTCCCGCTGTTTAACCGTTTAACAGCCCGAGAATACTCGTGCATCGAATTATCGCACTTTTGGTCTTAAAACTAAAATTTAATTATTAATTATCTTTATAATTTTACACAAAAATTACCTAGAATCCATAAACATCTCAAGTATTATATGCCTTCTGAGATGAATGAAAACGACAACCGCTTTCCAAAACAGAAGAGAGCATCTTATTTGATAGCAAAGAAAATTATTAGGTGAAGTGGTTAATTATTCGGCTTTCACAATTTGTTTGAAAAAACGAAGCTTCCACCGAACCTTTCAATTCCGCCGCGAAAACTCGCCGGATAAAAGCAGAAACAAAGATCCGTCTGGTGCTGGAAAAAATCCCCATCTGCCAGCCGAGAAAATCCCCACTTTCGAACCTTGCTCTTGTGACGTAACCCAGTTGCGCGCTTGCGCTCTTTGACTTAATAAGGAAAGTTACCTCTACATCCAATGGCGTCGGGTCAGGTCGGTGCTGCTGCAGGCTGGCTGTAGGCGCGCCTACGGAAAAGCTCCTTCCCTCCTGATACAATTCCTCAGCGCTCGAATCAACGTGCGGTGCGCGTTCTAAGGAAGTCGGTTCTCCCGGAGTGATTCGTAAAGAATTGTCTTTGTATATTCTCACAAACAGGTGGTTTTTTTGTTGAAAATTGCAGTGCTCAGTTCTGGTCTGTAGAATTTTTCTGCATCGGAACGGTTTTTTTCTTCATTCTTTCTTCACGAGGAATGAAACTTGAACAGGTAAATAAAATTGTTTGTTTACTTTTTGTTTCGGTGTTGGTAAACCACCTTGAATGGATGGCGCATCGGAATTTTTGTTTTGGTGGATGAAAGCGACTATAAGATGAACAGTCGGTGCTGTTCTTTTTTTATAAATTTTTAAATTTATTTTCATTAATAAATAATTTATTCTGTTGTTTTTTGATGCATCCCTATTTTGAAATTTAATCCACAATTAAAGAAAGTGATATTTTGAATATTTTTTTTAGATCGTCTTGTTAAATTGGATTTTCGTAAAATGGAAAAGTTTTTTTTTAATTTTGTAAAAATTTAAGAACTTGAACAAAATAAGATGCAATTTCGTGTTTTCTCACACAATATTTCAAAATTGTTATTCTGAATAAATACAAACCGTTTGGAGGATTGATTTTCAAGCAATCGTATTTTTTCATTTTGCGATTTTATTTTAATAATTTTCTCCTTGCATAAAAACATCATTCCTAAAAATATTATTATTCCTGAAAAAAATATTTTCTTTATAGATTTTGAAAATTAAAAAAGGTTACGTAAAAAAAAATTCGTTTTATTTCCTGTCTCTTGGGTATAAAAGCTTTTCGATTCTCTTCTTTTTTCATTTATTTATTTATGTTTGTTTATTTTTACTTCATAAATAACTATTATGTTCAAAAGCATTTATTTTATTGCAAAAAAATTTTGACGTTGAAATGAATGAGAATGAATATGATTTTTATTCTCATATGAAGAAAAAAATATAGAAATTTTTCTGGAAAAAAAATAAACAAAAAGATTTAGTGTATAAATAAAAACAGGTAGAAAGGGTTTAGCGTTAGCTGGTGTTTTGCACTGGTGTAAGTGATTCTTCTATGCATCTTCGCCACATTCGCTTTCAGCCTTAATTCTTAATTACTTTTTAGGGAAATTTAGTTAATTAGGTTTACTTCAATTTTTTAAGTCAGGGTCAACGGTGTTATTTGTCAGGTTCGGAGATTGTGAACCTAGAGCTCGTGTGCTCCGTAAAAAACATTCATCGCTGGTGTGTGTGTGTGTGAAATTTTTCTTAATTTGACGTTTGCGTTCAAAATTTGAAATTACGAAACAATTCCTAAAGGATACTAAATTAGTAAGATTTTATGATATTATTTATTATATATTAAGTAGGTATTAAATGATATTACTTATTATATATTTAATATATATTAAGTAGGGTTACTAGTAATTAAAAATGAAAGTATTTAATGCGTTTTATAAATTTTTACCAAAATTATTTTCTTGCTTACGTGATTTATGCAATCGAAGTTAGCTTTTCTCCAAAATTTCTTTGATTTTTCGACTTTTTCTCAGAAGTGTAAAAGAAAAGCGTTCTCTGAAGAAAATAACAATGTGAAAACCTGTGCAATTTCCAAACACATTTTTTTTAGTTCAATCTATTTTTTATGAATTAAGAATTACATTTCATTAAAAAAATGTGTCATTTTCTTAAAATCGTAAAGTGGCTTTTCTCATAATGTTTGGATTTGGTGTATATAAACATAAATAAAAACAAATTGATTAATTTTTGTAAAGTCGCTTCTTAATTTTTATTCTTCCAATCGATTTATCACAAAAGAGTGGACCAATAACTGTCATCACATCTAAAAAAACACCCTCCATGTTTTCTTTTTGTCTGACAGCAGTAGAGGACAAAGCCTTCGAGAGAAGTTTTATTAGATGACACAAGGTTGCATTTCGACTTCCGTTATAGCGTTCTTTCAGACATTAGAATTTAAGATCTTTGTAATTAGACTCTTAAAATGTTTATTAAATTGTTAATTTTTGCATTAGTTTATGCTTAAATTTATTTATTTATTAATTAAAAATATCTGTTGATTAATTTAAAAAATTGTTTAATGAATTTTTAAATTTTATATATTTGTTATCGTTGTTAACAATGTAAAAGGAATTTTTTTCCTTAGTAGAGTATTTCTTACACGTAAGAAAGCATGTTAGTACACATCGTGCAACATAAGCCCCTTTTACTTATTTTCGGATCTTATTGTTAAATAATTTGCAAATGATAGATGATTCAGGCAGTGACCGCTCGTCAGCTCAGAAACAAGCAGTGGTGAAAGAGTTGTGTAGACATAAGTCGTAGGAAATTTTGTGCTGATTATTTTGGCGTATAATGATGATATACTAAAAACTAGAGGGCTCTGCCCCCTGTTCGCTGCTACCAACCCTCAGGAGGGCTCGCTCGCCAACCCCCAGGAGGATTCTTACATTGCTCTCTTCGCTCGCTGTAATGTGGACTCTTTGCGTCCTAGCAGAGTTATTGTAAAAAAAAATCACATGATGGTTGAGCTTCTTCTGATGCTTTTACTAAGGATAGCGTTATTTGCAGGTAAGGTGCGAACGGATGAAGCGTTTTTTACAGGCACGAACCAACGTATGAAATTTTATTCTCAGGTACTTTGCGTACAAATAAAATGTTATTTGCAGGTACGATGCGTTCGAGTAAAACGTTATTTGTAGGCACTGTGCGATCGAATAGAACATTATTTGCAAGTACTGTGCGTTTGAATAAAACGTTATTTGTATCTACTACACAGGCAGATAAACGTTAATTGCAGGTACAGTAGTAACGGATAAAATGTTATTAACAGGTATTTTCCATTCTGTTAACTTATACACTCGTGTTTTCTTGATGGCACGACAGTCTTTTAATTATTTCAGAATTTTATTATCAGTTAACCGATTAACTTATTTTATGCCAGTGGCGCCATCTGCTTATGAATTTCAGAAGAAATTGTTAAAAAAATTTATATTTATAATAATGAATTCTAAAAACTAAAATGTAGAAAATAATTAAAATAAAAAAATTACTTTTAGTACACTAATGAAAGATTGTTTTTAAAAACAGTTTTTATTCTTTTGTTAATTTAGAACACTTGTAAATTTGAGAGATGAAATTTACATTAGGAGTTATTTTAAATTTATCGGATAATATACCATGTTTGTAAAAAAGAATAAAATCTAATAAAAAATTTATTTTCCCATTAGTTTTAGGAAAATATTATCTGAAACTATCCAAAATATTAGTCATGCGGCAAAGAGGATGGAGGAAAAAGTTCTTAGGAATATGTAAAAAAAAAAAAAAAAAAAAAAATGTGTAAAGATTTTTAATTTTCAAGGATTAAAAATAAATCGATTAAGGTGGTCCTAAAGTGATGAGATAATTATGGGAGGCAGAAGACGGTAATAATAGTGAGTCAAATCACTCGGAGAAAAAGTTTGACACCCAGGACCGAACCCCGGAACATTGAACTGGAAGCGTAACGCCTTGGCAACTATACTATCGGAACACACGGCTTGAAGGTGAAACAGGGGTTTTTGTTATTTCAACTGTCATTTATATCGTAGTTTGGAATTTTAAAGATTGCTGAATTTTTTAGGTTGAGGGAAGGGTGTTTGATAAAATTTATTTGTAAGTTTTTGTTTCATTTTTTTTTTTTTTTTAGAAAATCCCAAGTCGCTGAGTTAAACTATTTTGACTTTGACCTGAACGTTCTCTGGCTCTCATAAGCCATCGCCTTCATTTTTAATTGATCTCTTTTGAATCATTTCATCTAAAAGTTTCATTATATTGCAAGAAATATTGTGAACTCTACGTCTTAAACTCAGTTTTTGCGACTGAAAGTTGTTTTTCACCACAACGAATATAGTAGCAGGCTATTCCTGTGAAGTTATGCCTAACATGGCGGCGACCACCGGTTTTGTTTTGTAAACGATCGTTGTCATCGGCAAAAGAGAAATTAACCCCTTTTTTCCCGCCACGTACTTTTCCGCCTTAGCGTTTTATATCTGTAAATTGATAGTTTTTGAGTTATAAGCAAAAAACTAGGAAATTTTTTTCTTCAAGTTTTTGGGCTATAACTAAAATTACTGGCAAACCCCAGATTCGTAATCAGTACCCCTAAAAACATGAAGGAGGAAAAAATTACTACTCTTCCAGAATTTGATTTAAAAAAAACTACTTAAAGGCTGCACTACTGAGAAAAAGCGATAAAAAGCCAAATGAGAGCTGGGAAAAGCGCAGCTCAAGGGTATGTAATTTCAAACGGAGAAGGGGTTGCTTTTTCTCCCGAGTGAGGGCTCCGCGTTGCTCAGTGCGCTAATTTCGATCTTAGGAGGGGCAAAACTCTCTGCAGCTCTGGACTGTCTCTCTCTTAATTCTTGATTGGTTTTCAATATTCCTTTTACGCTTTTTATTACTTTTTTGCCATTTTCGTTGATCATTGAACTCTCAAAGTGGAAAGGTAAGATAATTGGACTAAAAACGAAAATACAAGCTTTTAAAATAATTTCAGTATGGACTGCAGCTCTAATGAACGAGCAGCCGATGGTTTCAGGAAAATGTCAAGAATGATTATGTACGTGTGAGCTGTTAGGACTGGATTGTCCGGGCAGTGTTCTTAAATATATATAGGTTACTTTAGAGATGGACAAACTTTTCCCAGAGCGATGTCCTGTTTTAACTTGACCGTTCGGCAATTCGTCTGTTATTCTGTAAATTTGTTATGTAGTCACGACCAAACGCGTTGCTCGATTTTCTTCGAATTGGGCATCAGTATTCCTTGAAGTGATTAAGAACGACGTATGGAAAGGATTTTTATTTTTCTTATTAAGTTTCAAGATGGTGGTCGTTTTAATGGTTCCATTTTATGTAATGTTCAGATTTTTTCAACCACTCTACCCAAACGGTACTTCATTCATAAATATCTATAAGTAGTAAATGGTATTTGATTGTATTTCTGTTAATAGTGATAAAAGCAGACATTTAATTGTAATTTTCTGAGTACTGATAAAAGCAGAGACTTCTGTAAATAATTCGAATTCAGAAAAAAATAGGATACAGAATGAAATTTTTTGTATTAATAGAAGTCAAAAGGGAATTTTTTGAATATTTTTTACTGCATTGCTTGTTTCTGAGTGGAGAAGCCACGTGCGCTAACAACAAACCAGTTCGATTTTTAAAATTCTTTTAGACCTGATCTTTTTAAACATTATGTCGCGAAAACTTCCACATGGCGTTTTTATCAGATAATTCAATATTTTTTAGCAAAATGGTTGAGACAGCCGTGTTGATTTAAAAAAATTGTAGCTGAATTTTCAGAGTATTTAATTTTTATTGAGTTCCTATTTACTTATCGTTAATTAATGCTTAATTTCTTGTTTGTTTTCCATCTCTGAAGTAGCAAAATTTTTTTGACGTAAACCTGTTCGCGAATGGGAAAATTAGAGAATTTTAGACAGCAAATTTTCTTTTGGATTCTTTTCCACTTTTATGACTTTTATGGCAATAGCAGAGGTCTGAATGTAAATAAAACAAGTTATTATGTCCTGGAAAAAAATAATAAAACTGTATTGGGAGCGATCTGAGATGAAAAATAAAGATCGAGTGATTCATTACTTGGGATGGCTTTATAAACACATTAAAACACAGCCTCGATATAACTTTTAATTGCATCCATTTATAATTTAAGTAAAAAAAAACTGAGTGCAGTAAGAAGTGACTGCGATTAACGCTGCACATGACAGGCGCAATTAATTATGCAGGTATTATCAAAAATGATGAGAAGAGCCATCAAAAACTTCACCTCCGATCAAGAAAAAGCGGTAATTTATTCAGATAAACTGAGCAATTAAGTAATAATAAAGCAAGCAGACTTTTTTAGACTTCCTTAATCCATTTTGAAGGACAGATTTTCATTTAAAAATATTTTCTTCATAAAATGATTTGTGTAATATCAACACTAACAGTCAAGGTTACCTTTTATGTACATCTTTAGAAATCGTTTGCATTTCGATATAAATTTGAGAGATAAATGAAAACGATCTGTTAATTTAGTGATCTTCTGGGAAAGAATCGTTTGCTTTCTAGTCTGCTATTTTTTAATGAAAATTCTAAAACTGCAAATTTTTTTTACGTTTTCATTTTATAGAGATTGCGTATAAGCTTCCTGTGCATAAAAATCTCATTAAATATGTGTTTTTTAATCAGCTTCTGCATTTTAAATAACAATGGTTGCTATTATTTTTTTATGCGAGAAGAATTCATATTTGGTGGCATCAATTTTTTAAATCACTTTGCGAGCTGTGATTATGTCAGGCAATTTAATGTTTTCCAAAGGCGGTCTATTATACTTGAAAGGAATAAACTATTTTTTCGTCCAAAGTTCTGCGCCAAATTTTAGATTAATTTTCTGTCAAGAAAATTTAGAAAATAAATTAATTTTATCAAAAATATTTTTATTTACTCTTTTTAATTTCATTTTCTGAAAAATGCATTTTTTCAACTTTCTTTTGTATTCTAAAACTATAGCCATAAATTTTGATTATCATTTCCAGACAAACTATTATTTTCGGATTGAGGGTAATTAGGATTGTTTTGGTATTGAGGGGTGAGATCGTTGCCATCGACATATGCTAAAAATTTTAATTTTGGACGCCTGCTTTCACCTATTTCTGAATGATTTAATTAAAATTAATTACTCATTTATTCAATAAATTTATTTAGAAAGTTTCCATTATTTTTTAAATGAGATATCAAATAGTAGTAGATATCAATAGTATAGCAGTTGACTTTCATTATTCGCATTAAATGAAATTCGATATTTCAATTGATATCATAAATAAAAATGTACTCTGTAGTTTTCACTGTCGTTTAATGGGCCGATTGTTAGGTGGGTCTTCGTTTCGTTTATTGCATGGCGGTAAGATCAGGTGAATACTTGATAGCCAAGTGGTCGTACTACCAGTGTTGCTAGAGACTCCAAGTCAATTAGACCGCTGTGTTAGAGAATGTTGTTGTTAATCTTTCGTTAATTTTTTGTACATGTATTTGTGATTTAATCATCCGTTAAAATGACTATTTTATGATGGTGGCTTAAAGGAAAAGGGGTTGTTGTTTCAATGGAAGAGCTTGAAGAATAGTCAAGTAGAGTCAATGACGTGAAAAATGACTCACACGCACAGTGGTGCAGTTTCGTTTTTTAGCAAGACAAAAATAATAATGTCGAAACCAGTGGTGGCTCGTCAGCTCAGAAACAAGCAGTGTTTCAAAAGTTTTATAGACCTAAGTTGTAGGAAATTTTGTGCTGATTATTGTGGTATATGATGATGCTATACTAAAAATTGATAGTTTTTGAGTTATAAGCAAAAAACTGGAGAAATTTTTTATTTATGTTTTATGGCTATAACTGAAATACCAACAAAAATTATTGGTGGCAAACCTCAGAATAGTAATCAGTACCCGAAAAAACAAAAAGCAGAAAATTACACCTCCTCCAGAATTGGATTTAAGAAAACGACTTAACAATTGAACTACTGAGAAAAAGCGAAAAAGAGCCAAATGAGAAAGTCGCACCAAATGAGAGCTGAAAAAAATGCAGCTCAAATGAATGCAATTTCAATCGGAGAAAGGGTTGCTTTTCTCCCGCTGCGCTTTGCGTTAATATCGAATTCGTACGAGGGGCAAAACTTGATGCAGCTCTGTAGGGTTGGGGGGTACTGTATCAACTTGATACTTTGTATCAGGTACGCAAAAGTATCAGATACACGAAAATGATACAGATAAAAAATATGGAGAATATTAAAATAATCTATTAAAAACAAAGCCATTTACCTGCCCTGGAATCAGACATCATGAAAACTATAAAATCAGACATATTAATTGCAATGTAAGACTTTACGGATCGAAATTCGAAGGCTTACAGAAACGGACTCAAGTGTTCGAAGGACAATCCCCAACTTTAAACTCCTCCCTTTGTACCCTCCTAAGACTGCGTGTTTATACAAAAAAATTTTATGACTTTCAGGGTTCCAAACGGTTCTCTATCTACCCCCACAAAAATAAACCCATTTGCCGACCTCGAAATTTTGATTTTTGCCGCGTTACAAACCGAAACTGGACCACTCTGATACGGATGGAATAAATACAGTAGAAGCAATTTGGAAATACTGTTCAGCAACAGATTCCGAGACTACCACTTTTGGACGATTTTACACCCGAAAGGGATGTCAGGCAATGAGTCACATGAGCGCATTTCCGGAGTTCTTTGTTAGATCAAGCTCAGTAAAATGTAAACATTACCCTTCCATTCTTCATTTCCCCCCTATTTTGATGAAAATAACTCCGCCCGGCGCATGCGTAAAAGCGCGGAGAGTTTCCGAATCCGTTGCTAAACAATAACTTAATACCACAAACTTGAAGAAAAAACCTGTTTTGTCTTTATAGGTTTATTTTATTTTTCTGTTGCTTTCTTTATTAATAATATTAGTTTGTTGGTTGTATAACTTCTCTTTTTTATTTTTTATCTTGAGATATAGTAAATTATGAAAGATATTAAATTTAATCCATGTTACAGGGATTTGTATCATAAAAAATATTCCCTCTTTTTCTTTCCGCATTATCCAACAGTTGTGCTAAGTGGATATCGCCAATCCCCGTTTATGACAGATAACTGAGATTCTATATTGAAATATCTAAGAAATCCCTAATTTCTCAAAATTCAAGTCCACGACTCACTTGAGGGTAGGAATCATAGTGAACGAAGTTCTATTTTAGGACACTCAAATGTTCGAAGCACCTAATGAATTATTTTCTCTGGGATGTAACGAATATTCGGAAACTATTCGGTATTCGTCCCTTTTGCCGAATATTCGGCTGATCGAATATTAAGCAGATATTCGACCGAACATATTCAGGATAATAACTTTTTAAAAAAATGTGATTTGAAATACACATTTAACAAAGAATATTTCGGAATTACATTTCACTACATTTATTATAAAAAAATCTTCTAACATTTACCAAATTTTAAGTTGCATGAGTGTATTTAATAAAGTTACATATAATATATCATTGCAAAGCCTCAATTTATGATGCAACAACAGCATTTTTTAGCATTTTCTGAAGGAAGTCTGTTCCGTTTGGTTTCATACACAAATCATACCAACTAGGTATATAACGAATATTCAGTACAAGGCCCTTTCCCGAATATTCGGTTTCTGCATTCCCCCCCCCCCTCCCCACACACACACCAATTAAATGGACATTCCATCCTGCCTATTAGAAGTTCTTTATCAAAATTGGAATTTACTTCTAGTAATTTTAATTTATCCATTCAACTTTCTTCTGCGTTTGTCATTGTCATGTTCTGGAATGATGACTCTTGTATTCCTTTGAAGCAATCCCAGATTGAAGAAGGTTTCTCATTTCTTATTATTTGAATTTATGTATATTTGTAATATTTTGAATACCTTAAGGCAGTGGTTCCAAACCTTTTTAGTTGTGCGGACCACCTGTTGTGTAAAAAAATATTTTGAGGCCCACTAACTAAATATACAAGTAAAGAAACACATATATTTACATATACAGTCGACGCTCGTTATAACGACCTAACATTATAAAGACCATTCCATTATAACGACCAGTGATAAAATCCTCAACAGTGTTTCCCTATGCACTATGTTATTTTACTTCCGGTATAACGACCGTCCAGTGTCGTCCAATCCCAATACAACGTCCGAATTCAGCGGTCACTCTTCCCGATATTTTTCCAATAAGAACATGTTTCTAAACGTAAATAGCCTTTATTACTGTATTGCTAATCTTCGTAGATGTAGAGACTTCAGTGTTACAGTTCAACTTTTACAGGAGGGGGGGGGGGGGGGATTAACACTCACCACAGCGCAGAAATTAGAATAACCTAGAATATAATTTCAAGTGCTATTGAGACTTTAAAATGTTTTTTTTAAATGGAAGAAAATACAGAACACCATTTATCATCTTTAACTGAAATGGAAAATTATATTTTGCAAAAATCATATATGCAGAAAAGACAAACAACCATTTCTGATTTTTTTTTCTTTAGAAAATAAATGTTTTGTAAATATATAACACCCTTTATTTTCTACTGTAAAATCTGCTTTAGAAATATATTTTTAATTTATAAAATTTTATTTTTAATACCAATGATAAAAAATAATTTGAGTATTTATTTGGAATCTCTTTAAAAATTGCGTATTTTTACGAAACTGCTGAGTACATTTTTTAATTATATCCACTATAGCGACCACTCGTTATAAAGACCTTTTGCTGTGGGACGCAGAGGGTCGTTATAACGAGCGTCGACTGTATATACAGGGTGTCCACATTTATCGTGGTGCAATAGCTAATTTCTGAACCGGTAGAGATAGACATATAGTTCCAATTGGAAAAGTGCTTTAAATGAAGGGAAAAATTATATTTTATGTTTTTGAGTCTATAAATACATTTCTGAAAAAGTTACGAAATCTAACTTTTTATACAGTCCCCCTGTCTTATTTAGTCAAACATTTTTGGCACTCTAACATTTTAAACAAAAAAGTCCCACTTTTTGCGACAAAAACTGATCGAGTTAAGGATCTTTGAATTTCAGAAATATATTTAGTGACTCAAAAAACATAAAATATAATTCTTCCCAATTTTTCATTTCCATTTTCATGCATTTTCCAAAGCATTTTTCCAATTGGAACTGTATGTCTATCTCTAACGGTCCCTGAATATTAGATGCCCTTATATGCTAGTAATTAGTAAAGCTTACTGTAAAAGGAATAAAAATATATTGTTTTATAAAGCAAGAAACAGGTGAAAAGCCTTGAAGCTCCCCTGACTTCGACTCTTGACTAGCATTTCGCGACCCATTAATACGCTGTCCGAGGCCCATGGGTTGGGAACCACTGCCTTAAGGTATTAAAATTTTTTTAAATTAACAAAAAATGAAAATTAAATTTTATTTAATCTTAAACTTTTATTATTTAAAATTTGAAAAATATTTCATTTATAATCAAAAGTGAAATGTTTTTTAAATCTGCTACTCGCAGCCGAATATTCGGTATTCGGCCAAATCACTATTCGTTACATACCTAATTTTCGCCTAAGCATCGTGCATCCTGGAACACGTTACCTCCTCTATCTTTAGCTCTCGCTATGTGCTAAGATCTCCATTTTTTCCTGCCTTATCAGTCCATGTCGTCACCGTGTGACTGATAAGGATAAGAGACTCTCTTACTTCTGCGTCATCCTGTTTTTTATTCCGTTCTTTTCTGCTCTTTGGACTCGATTATCCACGTTTTCTAGATTTCATTTTCTCATCCCCCGCGAGATTTTCCCAATGTGTGTCACTCCGTTTTATCTCTGTCGACTTCTGGAGTCTCTGTATCTGTCTGCTCTGGTTTATGATTTTTGTCTCTATGTTCTTAAGATAAGTAAGTTGCTGTGATGAAGTGGATCTGAGGGTAGAGGTAATCAGACTGCGGAGAAGATACTGTTTCTTTTTACTTTCTCGTATACGAAGTACACAAAGAGAAATTATTGTAATCGTCAAAAAATTCGAACTCGAGATTTTGACGAATCTCCACGTTTTAGACCTCCCCGAGTCCGAAAAGCACAATTTTGGAATTATGTCTGTCTGTGTGTCTGTCTGTGAACACGATAACTCGAAAACTATTAGAGCTACGGGGATGAAATTTGGTATGTGATCTTTGCACATAATTTGTAGGTTTTCGTCAAATTTTGGACAAAATCCTTAAACGGGAAGTTTGTCTGTCTGTTCGCGTTCTTGTGAACACTATAACTGAAAAACGTGAATATCTAGATAGATAAAATTTGGTACGCAGTTTTATCATCATGAATGTAGGTCCGTATCAAATTTTGGACCAAATCCGCCAAAGGGTTGATTGTCTGTCCTTTTGTATAGTTGCATATTTTTAATCGCAATAACTTCTTAAAAAATTACTTAGATAAATGAACTTTGGTATGATTTACTTTAAATAAAATTTATTTTTTATTATTTATTACTTTAAAAAAATGTTAATACCTTAAGGCAGTGGTTCCTACTAAAAAACCAACCAAATACTTACCTTGATTGTAAATTTGTGTCCAATTTTGATTAAAAAGAGCGTTCAAATTGCATAATTAATTTTTCTAATCCGATTCTCCATGCGCATGCGTACTGGTAGCAATCTCTGTGCACGCGGAAGCTATTGAGCGAATTACGTCACTTTATCCTTGAGCCGAAGAGTGGAACCTAGGAGTGTGTGATAGATGCGTTTTAATCGGTACGCATCTCTTTGAATTTAATTCTTGACCTAAATATTTTACAATCACTATATTCTACAATGAAAAACCTTCTGATAGTCATTGGATTCTCGGTTACAGTAGGTTCGAATTTTTTTATCCACACGGGGGGAGGGGAAACGACACCTTTTTGAGGAAGTTTACGAGAAAGTTTAGGGGAGACCACTCCCTCTTACGAAGTATACTAAGAGAAACTATTTTAATCGTAAAATAAACAAAACAAATAGAACTCTACATTTTGATGAATCTCCACGTTTTAGACCTCGCTGAGTCAACACCATTTTGGAATTATGTCTGTCTGTCTGTGAACAAGATAACTGAAAATAGCAAAGAGCTAGAGTGATGAAATTTGGTATGTGATCTTTACACACAATTTGTAGGTTTCTATCAAATTGTGGGCGAAATCAATCGACGGGAAGTATGTCTGACCGTGTGCTTATGAACACTATGACTGAAACACTTGGTGAGTTAGATTATGAAATTCGGCATATTATTTTATAACCAAAATTGTTGATGTGTGTCAAAATTTAGACCAAGTCCGTCAAAGGGTTAACCATCTCTCGGTCTGTCTTTTAACTAATATGTTAACGCTATAACTCAAAAATGTAAAAGTTTAAACAAATGAAATTTGGTGTCTTATCTCCAATATTGTAGACCTGTATAAATTTTGGACCCAATTGGTTAAAGGGAAGACCTTCAGATGTGTGATTTTCGCTTTTCTTCTCTATACAACGGAGTACAAAGTAAGAATACGAGAAAACCGAGGGGAGGCCACTGGTTTAAAACATTGAACCAAATCAGCGGAAGTGGTCTCCCCTAAACTTTCTCGTATACTTCTGACACAGTAACGCAGAAAAAACGAACAATAACCCCTAATGCAGTGGAGGAAAAAAATAAGTGAAACGTCATACCACGATTTCCGAAGGTCGTCCAACGCGTAAGTGGAATTAGAAGCCCGCGTGATTACTAAAAGGTCTGTGTGTAAGATAAAGAAAACGAAATTTGCAATTTGAAAGCCTATTTTTTAACCGATTGATACAAAAATTGGACACAAATCTACCATTAAGGTAAGAAGGCCACATATGAAATTTCATTTATCAAAGTAATTTTTTAAAGAAGTTATTATTGCGTTCAAAAGTATGCGATTATACAAACAGACAGACAGTCAACCCTTTGATGGATTTGGCCTAAAATATTATACAGACCTATAATCCTGATGATAAAACTGTGTACCAAATTTCATCCATCTCGATATTGAAGCTTTTGATTTATCGTGTTCACATGAAAGCGGAAAGACAGATTTCCCGTACACGGATTTCGTCCAAAATTTGTTAGTTGTTAGTTATACAATTTGAACGCCTTTTTTTAACCGTTTGAAACGAAATTTGGGCACAGATCTATAATTAATGTTAGCAACCATCATACCAATTTTTATATATCTAAGCCAAAAGGTTTAGGAGATATAATTTTTACAAGTATGCGATTATACAGTCCGACAGACCATCAACCCTTCTACGGATTTGGTACAAAATTTGATACGGACATACATTCATGATAATAAAAAATGTGTACCAAATTTCATCCATCTAGCTATTCAAGTTTTTGAGTCATAGTGTTCACATGACCGCGGACAGACAGACTTCCCGTGGACGGATTTTGTCCAAAATTTGATTAAAACACACAAATTATGTGTAAAGATGACATACCAAATTTCATTCCCGTAGCTCTAATAGGTTTCGAGTTATCGTGTTCACAGACAGACAGACATAATTCCAAAATTGTGTTTTTCGGACTCGGGGAGGTCTAAAACGTGGAGGTTCGTCAAAATCTCGAGTTCGAATTTTTTGACGATTACAATACTTTCTCTTCGTATAACTTAGTATACGAGAAAGTAAAATTGCTCTGTTGTCTGCAATGATCTCCCGTTCGACCTTCGCTTTAATTTATTTCAACTAGAGACGGGATGTGTTCTCAACCCTTATACATCCACGACTGGGCGGACCTTTCCCCTCTTTTTTTCCCACCTCGATAAAGTGACTGGTTAGGATGTAGCGCAGCCATCTCCAATTCAATGTTCCGTTCGTCCCCCCTGCCTTTTTTATCGACCCGTCTGGCCCAGGTACTCTGAAGTCTTTATAGCGATAAAGAAGAAGCGGTGTCTGGCATTATATAACTATTTTTCTTCGTTTTCTTCTACTTGGGTCTGCTTCTTGCGAAGGTCTCCATCCAATTTCCCTGGTTTGAAAAAGCGAGGCAAAGAAAGGGTATAATGAAGGTTTCAGAACTTTTTCTTTCATCGAATGAAAATTCGATAGAAGTGTGATGAATTATTAAAAAAACAGGGTGATCGTGGCCTCAGTTTTCCTATCGGCAGTGGCGAATCCAGAATTCGGGACGGGGGGGGGGGGTTGAGGTCATAAAAATTTTGTATCGTCGTGATGAATATCAAACCTCATGGCTTGTGTAAACCAAAGCACTTTAATTTTACAAACTTGACTCACCTGACAATAAGGATCATAAAGAACAGGTCAATACTTTCGATAATTTAATAAAAAAGACGATGAAATAACTAGCCAAAAAAATTTTTCGACCGCGACAACGCTACAAGTGCAAGTGGAATGACCAGAAAAGTAGGAAAATTTTTGAGCCTGTCAAGCCAGAGAGCAATGTTGTCACGATTTTATTATTTTTTTAAGAAAGGGAAATTAAGAACAAACAGTTGCGATGATTTTAAATAAAATCAAGAATTCTGGTTCAGCTCAGGGGGGGCTGCATCCCGATAGCCCCCCTGGATTCGCCATTGCCTATCGGTAATATATTTTATAGGAGAGTTTTTAACTATTCAAATATGTGTTTATTTTTAATTTCTGTTGTATTATAAATTTTTTCTTGTAAATAAACGCGAAAATAATTTCCCCAGGTATATGTTCGTTTTAAGTTCCAATGGCATCTACGAAAATTCGGGGCATTAAATAAATAGCTGTAACGTCTTCAAGCTATCAACGCATCGGAGTGTCTGCTAAACGGACGCTTGGGGCAATATAGGGATTCAGTTTCATTTTCAACTGATTAAATTATAATTAAATCGGTTAAATTTAAACATAAATTAAATTTTTAAAATTTATATTGGTGATGTGTTAAACCATACACCTGAAACCTGCAAATTCTTTTCAAAATTAAATTGTTTCCTCGTCTATTTCCCCAATTATGTGACCTTATTAACCTTACAGTTTTGTTGCATCAACGTCTCGTTTTGGGGCAACACGAGGGCTTATTTTGGGACAGACTACGTAATTATTAGCCGCGGTCAGATGACGTGGACGACGCTTGAGCCAAGCTTCCGAACCGCACTAGCCCTCTATATATGATTTAACGAGCAACAGGTCGATACACAACGGATCTTCAGTGGAATCGGGTTTCGAACATGGAACCCTCCGGCTCGGTGGCTGACACCTTACCACTAGTCCACCGCGGCCTCTAACCGACTTTTCAATCAATGACAATAAAATATTGAAAATATAAACGTGCGGGGGTAGAGTCCGGTGGAACCGCAATGCACCTATGCTGGAGACAGAAGTGTACTGTCGTCAAACATTGGTCTATTCTTCTGTTACTTTATATGACACATATTTTTGTATAGTTGAAGCTCGTTTTTACCAAGTGACAATATTGTAGAGGTCAAAAAGCTGAACCTCGAGATTTTGATGAATCTATATTATCACATTGTTTCTTTTTAAAATAATTCATTTCTCTTCATTCGAATTTTTAATTGAGAGCCGAAAGGTTTTGAAGGGACTATAAAAATGATTCTTCGTTTCGCTTTCGACCCCCCTGAGTCCGAAAAATATCATTTTTGTAATGACGTCTGTCTGTCTGTGAACACGATAAATCAAAAAACGAAGCGAGTGGGTCAAATCCAATCTGGTATGTGGTCTTTAAACCAAAATTGTAGATTTTTGTCAAATTTTGGACAAAATCCGTCCACGTCAAGCCTGCCGTTATTGTATATGTGAATGCGATGAACAGAAAACGTAAACAGCTAGATCGATGAAATGCGGCATACGGTTTCGTCACCAGAAGGATAGATGGGTATTAAATTTTGAGCCGAATTCATGATAACGTTGATTGTCTATCGATATTATTACGAACTTGGAATGTCGTTTCCCAGCAATTTTAGTCTTATGGCTGGGAAGAGAGTTTTACAGGGATACTTAGGGAATGCCGTCGGCGGTTAGGCCTAAACCCCTGACCATGGCGACCATTTTGGCCACGAAACATAGATACTCAAAAATGCTGGAATTTTCGCGATATCTCTCATAGGAGCCGAGATCCGGATTTCTCCAGAGATTTCCATGTAACGTCACGCCCTGCCAGGAAGATTATAAATACGCGGCAGTACGGATAGATACTTTTATTATATTTTATTTTTCTTTATATTATACATAGTATACATTTTATTAGTCTGTCTATCAATATGCCTATTCTTGTGTAATCGAACGTTACAAATAAAAAACGCTACTAGCTTGATGAATGAATTGTAGTATGTGATTTTTACACTAACAATGTACCAAACATTGGACCAAATGAGTCAAAGGGTAAAGGTATTGTTCCGAAATACATACTTGTTTCTCTTCATTTAACTACGAAGCTAAGCACAAAACGCGCCAGAATGTGTAAGTAGTATACGAGAAAGTCGAGGGATTTATGTTGCTGTTGTTTTATACAACGGTACATTTCGTTTAAATGGTATCTATCATTTATCAATTCTTATGTTAACTATCACAAAACTGTGTTCCATATAAAACTGCAAATTTTTATCCTGCATGCTTATCAGGCTACACAAAGCAAAACGGTAATCTAATGATAATTCTTATTCAGTTTTATACTATCTCCTTATCTAATCCATTTTTTGTGTGTAGTTTTATACTGTCCCCTTATATAATCACATTTTCAAGCAGTTTTATACTGTCCCCTTATATATTCATATTTTTTAAGTAGTTTTATACTGTCCCCTTATATAATCATATTTTTTAAGTAGTTTTATACTGTCCCCTTATATAATCATATTTTTTAAGCAGTTTTACTCTGTTCGCTTTATTCCGAACCGGCGAATGTTCAGTGAGTATCAAAATGAAACCCTTTCACCGATTTGACAGAAAGAGGACGATGTGTGACATTTTCTTGAAAGAAAAATAAGAAGAAATGTTCGATACTTTGTTTCATTCCTCTTTCACGTCATTCATTCCTAACAGGTTTCAAATTTCAGATGACATTCTGTTGGTTCCATTTCGTAAATGGAAAATGAAACATTACCTTTTATAAATGCAGAGGTTATTCACACATTTCGGAATAACTTTTATTTTGAATAAAAAATAATTACATGTAAACAGAAAAGCGTTTAGCTGGCAGAATATGAATGTTTAATGAAAAATCGTCTGTCGTATATTCCGAAAAACATTCTGTGTATTAATTTGTTCCAAAGTTGAATTTATGTTCAGCAATTAAGAAAAAATTTTAAAAATAGATATTGTCATTTCCGAGTGTAAAATAATACATCTTTTTTAGTTTTAAAAGAAAAAACCTGCAGGATTTAATATGCGAGTTACAAAAAACGTTCAAAAATTCGCTAAAAGTATTAGGGTTCTGAATTGCCCTCATGTTGTTTCAAAACGGAACGTAAATTGAACTAAATTAAACTAATGGAATGTTCTGATTATTTTTAACGACAGTACGGTGCGATTTTATTCAAATTACCTTTAAATATAGAAATCTAACAGAACAAAACAAGCATTTCCTACAATCTGCTGCTGAATTTCTGAAAAAAAATTAGGCTAATAATAGGAATAATTTAAAATTTCCTCATATACAAAGGATACAAAGAAAATTAATTGTAATCGCCAAAAAATTCGATATCAAAATGTTGATGAATCTTCACGTTTTAGACCTCCCTGTGTCTGAAAATCCATTTTTGGTATTACATTTGTCTGTGAACATGATAACTCAAAAACCGAACAAAGTAGACGGATGAAATCTGATGTGTGGTTTTTACATCAAAATTGTAGACGTTTATCAACTTTTGAATGAAATTCGTCAGCAGTAGGTTTGCGTGTCTGTTCGTCTGTGTGTATGTGAATACAATAACTCAAAAACACAAAGAGCAGGATGGATGAAATTTGGTGTATGGCAAATTTATTTAAAAAAAATTATAGATCTGCATCAAAGTTTCGTTTAAATCCATCACAGGGTAGGCTGTTTATATCAGTGGTGGTTCCTCAGCTCAGAAATAAACAATGCTGCAAACACTTTCTCTGGTACTGAGTTTTTGAACGAAGTCCAAATTCGGCATAATGCGACCTGCATTTTTTATATTCATATATTCGCTTAGCGAAATCTATGAAAATACGATTTTTTAAGGTCTGCAACGTTCTATTTTTCTTAGATACCTCTAATGATAATGATTGATGCCTCCTTATAAAAAGTTTTAATTGAACCCAACTTGTTTTCTCTCTCTCTCTTCTCTCTAAAAACTCTTGAAACTTGTTTTCGAAGAATGATTTCTAACAATAGAAAACGAATATTCAATAAACCAGACACGTTTCTGTCGATCCAACATGAAGCGAAACAGAAACCCATTAAACAGCCCGTGAGAGAAGGCGAAAACAAGCCAAATGAGGAAGCGAAGGCGGAAGTCACGTGGCAAACAAGGACTGTAATGACCGCAGCTCAGGTGCCTCTAAATTCAAAGGGAGAAAGGGTTGCTTTTTTCCGATTCATCGCCTAGCGGTGCTCAGTGCGCGGATTTTGATTCTTTGTTTTGGGGGGGAGGGTGAAGTCAAAACTCTTTGAAACTCTAGCCTGTGTGTTTCTTAATTGTTGATTGACTTTCCGTCTTCGTTTTATGTTTTTTACCACTTTTTTTGCAATTTTCGTTGATCATTGAACTCTAAGAGAGTGAAAGTAAGCAAATAAGAATAAAAACGAAAATACAAACTTTTAAAATAATTTCATGGAGGATGCAACTCTGCAACCCTAATGAACGAGCCGCTATTGGTTTATATATCCGTGTGAATGAGTGAACTAGTCAACCTCCATCAATCGCACGACAGTACGGTATAATTTTTTTCAGGCGTAAACTCGCCAAATGTGGCTATCCTCAAAATTTCAGTTGTAACTCTTCAAAACGAAAACTGAACGTTTATCACACGAAACTTCCATTTTTCCCCCGCTTTCCAAGATAGCGACCGTTTGGCGAGCATTTTAACGGTTGGCGAATCTTTCACGAGCTTGGCGACGAGACCGTACCGTATTCTGAAATCTAACCTATGATTGCGACTAACTGAGCTCTAAAACAGGCTGGACAAATGAAATTTAATTCCTGGTCTTGACACCAACATGTAGATCTATATCAAGTTTTGGACCCATTGAGTCTAAAAATGCATTCTCGATTCTTATCTCTGAACCAGGGGTTCCCAACCTTTTTTTCCCTCGCGTACCCCTTCATTAAACTTCTTATTTTCGCGTAAACCATCCGTCAGTGCAAAGAAGTTTTTATCAATAATGTTAATGACTTAAGTAAAGCTTAAGAGTCAAATTGCTGGAATTTATAATATTTGCAGGACTTAATTTTGATTATTCATTTTATTCCCTTTTTACAATAGTATTAGTTGAACGTCAAAACAGACGAAATCAGAATTGTAGCAGTTTCACATTAACTTATAAGAATAGCTAAAAATTGCACTTCTTTTGGGGTTCTTTTTTTTCTTCTTATTGTGAGGGTAGGTTTAGGACTTGCACAACTTTTACTTTTTACACGAAATTTGGGGAAATAAAATTCTGTAACATTTTTATTCTCTTATTTTTTCTTGTGTACGCCATTACCTACTTCAAGTTCGCGTACCCCCAACTGGTCTATACGATAATTGCGGAATACGAAACGCGCCGTATGGCGTAAGTCTATACTTATAAAAGGCAATGCTTGTGTGTGTGCGTGCGTGCCTGCGTGCGGTGTCCAGACGAATCTATAGCACTTACAACCTTGAAATTTGGCACACAGGTAGTCTTAATGGTGATTCAATGCACCTCGAAGCCGCAATTTTAAAATTTATTCTAGAAAATTTTTTATTTAATGTTTTGTGTTGTTTTGGTTGATTTTTCGCACTAATTTCTCAATAGAATGGTTTTGAATAATTGTATGGAAAAAATAGACACACCATCGAAAAGAGCACGCGATTTTCGTTTTAATGAAGTTAGTTCTAATGAATTTTTAACGTAATTTACTGAATTTTGAGAAATTTTTAAAAAATGGTCAGTTTTGCCATCGAAATTTTATTTTTGTTTTTAAATTTGCTGCTTCCGATGTTCTAATAATACTATTATTTTCGAATTTTTTTCGTTTATAACTGGAACGGTTCTGTAGTATTTAAAGCAAGAACGGTTAAAATATCTTTTCCCGTTTTTTTTAAATTAATTTTTTCCTGGTCAGTTGATAGATATTTTTCTCTACCGAGCTCCCTCCCGCGACACTTTTCCGGAACGTTGCTGGAGAATTTCATTGGCTGACGGTGCAGAGCGCAGGTGACTTCGTAGTCTTCAACTGAATGACTTTGATTATTATTTTCGGCAGTGTCTTAACGTGTTTATTTCTCGCATATTTTATTTGCTTTGTAATAATCATTTTCACGTTGCATATTTTTAATATTGTTTCGGATTAATGTACTCTGTATTTTCTACAGTTGAAATTCATTATCGCGAAGAAAAATAAGCGTGAAATTCAAAATAATGTGTATCTTTTGTTTTGTTTTCAGAACTTTTTCATGTCATTGTAGGCGGTTTTTTTTTTTTTTCTTCATTTTTTTGAAGTCCTGATTCCACGGGCAACGCCGTGCGCGTACTGCTAGTATTCTGTAAAGTCGAGGACAAAACACTCCCGCTGGTTTGTACTGTACATTCCAAACAAGCTTTAGCTTTCTATTGCGACTGAAAGATTTTTTTTCCGGTTCAAATAAATGTAGACGTTATTCATTTGATTTTTTGTCAGCCATTGAGAATAATATGCTTGATATATTTACACGTTAGAAGATGATTTATCCGTTCTATTTATTTTTTCATTGTCAAAACCGTTCCCAAAACTGCATAAACTGACTAAACTCGTTCTGTTTACGAAATGAAGGTCTTGAGTACACACCAGGTTAGAAGTATGATTTCATCTCGTTTGTTTTGCCGTTTTTCTGTTGTTTTAAAAACCACTTCCTGTTCCTGCGCAAGCGAGGGCATGAAATCACCCTCTTCAGAAGAACCTCCTGTTTGGCGTTTAAAATTAGAATCGGTTTCTGCTATTTTTGAGGGTGTACCGTTTCACATCTTCCGTCCTTCCTTACGGAAGATTTTCGTAAGCCTATTTTCTCATTCTTCATTTATGGATTCGCCGAAGATCCTTGTCGGAGATAGAAAGTGGGTCAAATTGAGTCGTTTGGCAATCCCTTCTTTCCAGGGGTTTCGCTTTTCGTCGAAGATTATCGTTTGGCGCTTGCTCGTATTGATAAACATGATCGCGGTGTGTAGTAACTGTATTCAGTCTACATAAAACTATATTGCACTTTGTAAATATAGTAATATAGTTAAAGAAACCTCTTTAACCCTCTGATTGCGTATTCCGCGGGTTGGAAACAAGTCTTATTTTCTGCTGTATCCTGCGATTTTCACAGGCTAATGTGTTTATTTAGTGCTTTTATAGCGTCATATTATACTAATAAAGCTTTGCATATAAATAAACACTCACTTGGCTCAACGGTATCTTAACACATTTGCAAACGTTACATCTAAACAGTGATTTAAAAAAAAATCCGCAGTCAGAGGTTTAAGGGACTTCTCCAAAACGACGTAATGCCGAATCTTGATTCAAAGTGTGATTGATATATTACCTATTTGTGCATTATAGGGGTGTAGGCCCACTTTTTACAAATTAGGATTTTCCATTTTTACTTTCTCGTCTGCGGAGAGTACAAAGAGAAAGTAGTTCTTCCTTCTGCCGCCTCTGGTGAACTCTTCGCGTCCGAAATACAGTGGCTCACATTTGTTTTTGGACACTTGTATTTTTAAAACTTACTTATAAAAAACATCATCTTAATATTAAAGGATTTACTTCAAAATTTTTTCATATAAACTTTCTTTTGTCTATAATAAAAACTACATATTGTAATGAAAATAATTACAATGCCTTTTTCTGAAAAAATTAATTTTAAATAATCTCACATAAGTAATTGGACACTTAGAACATTCAACAAATGTAAACAAAAATATGCAAATAATCAAACATTTTAATACTTTGTTGGGTATTTTTTAGCTGAAATTACACTTTTAATACGTTTTGGCATGGATTCAACTAGTTTTTTTTGTGTAAGAATGTTCAATTGTGTTCCATTCCTCTGTTAATACTGCTTTAAGTTGTTCTTTCGAAGAAATATCATGTTTTCTTGTTCTTTTCTCCGGTTCATTTTCAATTGGATTTAAATCTGGAGAATATGGTGGAGTCTTGGTAACTTTGGGACAGTTGTACAGCAGTCATAAGCGAACATTTAGGGCTGTATGTTTGGGATCATTATCTTGATACAACTTGAATGTATTTTGAATTCCAAGTTTTTGGTCAGATATTTTCAAGTTTTTTTTCAGGATACTTATATTGGTCCATATTATTTTCAATGAAAACTAAATTTCCCATACCAGAAGCAGCAAAACATCCGCAAACCATTATGCCTCCACCTCCATGTTTGACAGTTCGCAATAGATTTTTCGGATTGAGCTCTTCGTTTGGGCTTTCTCCGCACAGTTATTCGCCCATCAGACCCAAATATGTTAAATTTTGATTCATCCACGAATATGACGCTTTCCCAAAACGATGTATCTTTGTCTACCATGGATTTTGTAAAATCCAGACGTACCCTTCTTGTTCTTTCATTAACGAAAGATTTTCTTCTGGCAACTCTACCGTTGTACCCATATCATCTGATAACTCGTCTGTTTCAGGGTTTACTTTTATTGCAAATCTTTTTTCTAATTCTGTTGTAAGTATCATTGCACAAAGTCTTGGATTTTTCTTGATTTTATGCATGATAAAACTTCATTTCCTGGGAGTTAGCTTGTGAGGAGCTCCTGATTTCAATGCATTTTCAACAGTTCCACGTAGTTTCCATCGTTTTATAATAGCAAAAACAGTTGAATGACTTACTTTAACAAGTTTTCCGATAGTTCTGATGCTTTTACCATCTTTAAAATGTTCTATGATTAAATTCATAATATAATTTGTTGTAACTTTGTAGAGCCCGGCCATGTTTACTTCAAATACAGAAATGTAAACAAAGACACTAGTTGAATCCATGCCAAAACGTATTAAAAGTGTAATTTCAGCTAAAGGATACCCAACACAGTATTATTAAAATGTTTGATTATTTGCATATTTTTGTTTACATTTGTTGAATATTCAAAGTGTCCAATTACTTATGTGAGATTGTTTTTAATACTTTCTCGGTAAATTAATTTTTTCAAAAAAAGTTATTTCATTTATTTTCATTACAATATGTAGGTTTCATTATAGACAAAGGAAATTTTATATGAAAAAAATTTGGAGTAAATCCTTTAATATTTAGATGTTGTTTTTTATAAGTAAGTTTCAAAAACACAAGTGTCGAAAAACAAATGTGAGCCACTGTATCTTCTATCCACAGGGCTAAAGCAAATTCTACTTGGAAAGTCCTTCCCGCACACGAATGGTATGCTGGAAATCGTCCTGGTCTGTCTCTACAGTCCGAAGATACGAGATCCGCACAGACTGCATTGGCCAGACTTCGTAGTGGCCATATCAAAAGCTTGAAATTCGTCGACAAAGAAAAGACTTATGCCTCTTGCCCTTGTTCCTGTCCCGCTTCTCCTGCTCATGTCATTGACTGTATTGGCGCCTCTGCGAGGCTGCTGTGGAGTGAGGGTGGAAATGGACTTGCGGCACTGTTAGAGCGACATGGTATCATGGACCTGGTCTAGCAGTTGGACCAGGGGGACATGGAACAACAAAACAAAGATAAAGTATTGCAATCATCAATAGATTCGACCTCCCGATTTTGTTGAATTTCAAACATCGAACTGTTTGTCGTCTTACGGCGCTTGTGACATCACAACCTTTTTCCCCCCTCCTACAAGTTGCCCAGTAAACTGCAAAAATCATATAGGCACGTCGCATTTGACGTAAGCATGAACTGTCTCCGTTAATCCTAAATTAATGATAGAAGATTAATTCAGTAAATTGTTTCAAAAGATAAATTTTACACCTTGTCACTCATTTCGATTTTTGTAGCGGTTTTTTTAATACTCTTTGGCATGCAAAGAGAATGAATTGTAATCTTCAATAAATTTGACCTCGATGTTTTGATGAATCTCACGGTTTAGACCCTGTTAGGAATTACAGTGCCAAAAGGATGTAGATGGCTGTGTGCATCTTTCTTGTATATATATCTTTACTCTTGCTTTGTAAATTGCTCACTTTTGTAAATACCGTCATGTAATCAAGACCGGTAAGTCAACTCCCGAGTCTGCTCATCTCTCTCAATGCCACGTGATTCCCTTGTCCAGGGGTTACCAAACTTTTTTCCCTCGCTTATCCCTTGATTATACTTTTTGTTTTCGCGCACCCCCTACTGTCATATCCGCCTTTCCCCCCTAACCACCCGTCTATGCAAAGAAGTTTTTATCAATAATGTTCAACTTAGCTTAGGAGTGAAATGACTCGGAATTAATAACATTTGCAGGACTTATTTTTGATTTTACATTTTATTCCATTTTGGAAATAGTATAAGTTCAACGTCAAAGCAAATGAAACTACAGTCGACGCTCGTTATAACGACCACATATTATAAAGACCATTTCATTATAACGACTAATGATAAAATCCCCAACTGTGTTTCCCTATGCACTCTATGTTATTTTACTTCCGGTATAACGACCGTCCAGTGTCGTCCAATCCCAATACAACGTCCGAATTCAGCGGACACTCTTCCCGGTATTTTTCAAAAATTCCTTTATTTTCTACTTTAAAATGTATTTTTAATTGATAAAATTTTATTTTTAATACCAATGATAAAAAATAATTTGAATATTTAGTTGAAATCTCTTTAAAAATAGCCTATTTTTACGGAACTTCTGAGCGTACATGTGGACATTTTTTAATTATATCCACTATGGCGACCACTTATTATAAAGACCTTTTGCTGAGGGACGCAGAGGGTCGTTATAACGAGCGTCAACTGTAGTAATGTAATTATTTCATTTTAACTTAGAAGGATAGCTAAAAAATACACTTCGTAATAATCAACTATTCAAGTGTTTTATCCCTTATATTTTTTGCTTCCGCCATTAACAACTTTGAATTCGCGTACCCCCAACTGGTCCTTCGTGTACCCCCAGGAGCACGCTTACTACAGGTTCGGACCTCTGCCGTAGACCAACCTCCTTAACAGACCCTGTGTCCGAAAAAAAAGCAAAAACCTTTGTTCTGTCTGTGAGGAGGATAACTGTAAAACGGAACACGCTTGATGGATGAAAGTTGGTATGTGGTCTTTACAGTGAAATTGAAGATCTATAATGAAATTTGGGCGAAATTCGTCAACAGTAAGTCTGTCCGTTAATCTGAAAGGGGATTTGATGACACAAAAACGCAATGAGCGGTATGGGTGAAATTTGGCTTATGGGTTTATCATAGACAGAGACACTATGTCTTTCCCCCGCATCTAAGATCATGGCGGTCCTTTACCGCAGTGGTTCCCAATCTGTGGTACGCGTACCCCTGGGGGTACGCGAAGGACCATTACGGGGTACGCGAAATCAAAGTTGTTAAAGGCGGAAACAAAAAAAAGTAAGGGATTAAAAAGTTAGAGATTTTTTTTCTCCAGGTGAATACTTATTATTTAATAACTATACCACTTGATAGTTGATTATTACGAAGTGTCATTTTTATCTATCCTTATAAGTTAAAACGAAATAATTACAAAACTGGTTTCATTTGCTTTGGAGTTTAACTAATACTATTGTAAAAATGGAATAAAATATAAAATAAACAATATTCGCGTAGCTTATAAAAACCAAAATTAAAAATTTGCCGCTAGGTAGAGCAGTCTCCTCTACCATTAATAATATGTAACACTCCAATCTGGGGAATACCGACTCTTACGAGGTTGCGACAATGTTCGAAGCTACTCCCGGGCATAAAAAAGAACCAACGGATCTCAACACTCCCTTGCGAACAAAAGCCGTCGGTGTATCTCGTTGGCATCTTCCATACAGGAAAACGGTAAATCATGTCTTCTTCGGGGGAGGTGGTCTCTAAACACGCGCACCCTTCGCCGCACCCACTGATGTCCGGACCCGTGACACGGATTGTGACCAATTTGCCGACCCGCGCCCCGTGGGAGAGCGGCAATTGGAAGGGGCCACCTCTGGGGTGCACGGGCGTGTAATAAGTGGATGTGCTCATCCTTTCCACTAATTTCCACTTTTTCGGTGGAAAGATTTGATCAAAACGGATGATAGCTAGGAGCCATGCAATAGAAGTATGGCGATGCGACTGGATGCCTTGTTCAGAATCGTAATGGACCTCTACTTAACGAAGTCGCTAAATCGCGAAAAAAAGTTCGTTATATGGAAAATTCGTTAAATAGAGATTCACCTTTTAAAATACTTTAAACTACACAAAACAGATTTTAAATTCATAAACACTAAATATTATTAAAAAAGTAATTAATCACACCTTTATTTTGTAAATTAATATCTATTTGTTTGATATATTTTACCCATGAAAAAGAAATCTACAAGGGAAACAAGAATAAGACAAAACATTGTTCGGGAATACCCTGTATTTTCAATTAAAAAATAATTTTATATTAAAATTAAGGAATTTTAGCATTTCATCATACGAAGGTTTGTTGGTTTCGGCATCATGATCATTTCCATCTTCATCATCAATTCCGTCTTCATCGCAATTCATTGCTGTATTGTTTTTATTTTTCACACTGTCCACTTCAAAACTGCTTCATCCACATCTTCATAGACGCATGCTTTTAAACGTTTTGAACAAGAATTCGATGAATCATAATTTTGTATCTTATCACGATTTTTTTATTGTGGTTGATAAGCTGTTTGAAGGAATACCAAATTTTAAAGCCTTTTTTTCACGCCTTTATCCACCTCATGAAGAATTAATTTTTTTTCTTTGATGACATTTTCCAGCTTCAAGGTTATTGATCACCATAAAATGTGTTAAAAGAAAGAATAAGTTTGAAATGTTTAGAAATATTTTGAGAAATATTGGATAAAAAAATATTGGATCACAAGAAAAAGTTCGTTAAATAGAGAATGCACTTCTCTATTTGGAGGTTATTTTACTAAGAAATTCGCAAAATGTTCTTGGTTTCAAGAAAAAGTTCGCAAAATAGAGGTTCGTTAGGTCCGACTGTACTACAAAATGATGACCTACGTTTGCGACTTGTTTTAAAAACAAGTAGGATACAGCATGTGGCTGAAAATGGAAAAAATGCGTTTTAAAACGATATCAAGTGAAATAAATATGGTTTTTCTTTTTCGCATACGAAGAAAAAGTATTGTAATTGTCCACAAATTCGTCCCTCTAGAGTTGGTGGATTTCCACGTTTAAGACCTCCTCCAGTCTTAAAAAAAATAGAATTACTATAAAGCACCGTTTATACGTTTCTCATTTATACGTCTTTTACATTTATACGTCGTTTCATCCAAGTCCCGATTCTTTCGTATTCATTGTAATGATAAAGTGCTCTCTCATTTATACGTCTTTTACATTTATACGTCTTTTACATTCATACGTCGTTTCGGTAATGTCCCGATTCATTCGTATTCATTGTAGTGATTCGTTTATACGACGCAAAGCTTCTGTTATGCGTCTTTTTCTCCCGTTCTAAAAAGCGAAAATTTCTTCCTTTCTAGTATGTGAACTGTAATACAGACATCGTGACCTTGAAATTATTCACAATTCATGAATTAATAGATGATAAATTGCGTGGTGCTAATTAAAACGATGATGAAGTTACTCCGTCTTTCCTTATAAAAGACGCTATGGACTCCATTGAAAAATTTCGAACTTATTATTTTTATTTTTGTCAAAAAAATAGCGAAAAAACATTCAATGAATTCGATTCTTAATGCTGTACTTAATACTTACAGACAATCAGCACCTTAGGCGACGGTGAAAGATTTGCTTAATTAAATGTCTACCTGCACGCACGTAAATTGTATAGGATATGTATAATTAGCACCCAAGATATGCAGTAAATATATGATTTTTCTCACTTTCATGATAAATGTTTAATTTAAAAATTTAATTATTGACTTCCATACTATGTAATGCTATACTAGTACTGTCTTAAAAAACTTTAATACTTTTTAATGAATTTGTGTGAGTAGCATTCAATTTGTAATAATCAAAGTTGCTTAGTAAAATTTCGATTATACGTCTTTTCATTTATACGTCATTCTACGTCAGTCCCTTGAAAGACGTATAAACGGTGCTCTACTGTCTGT
>BGPR01000151.1:442880-456041 GCA_013235015.1 Araneus ventricosus
TCAAAGTCCCGATTCATTCGTATTCATTGTAATGATAAAGTGCTCTCTCATTTATACGTCTTTTACATTTATACGTCTTTTACATTCATACGTCGTTTCGGTAATGTCCCGATTCATTCGTATTCATTGTAGTGATTCGTTTATACGACGCAAAGCTTCTGTTATGCGTCTTTTTCTCCCGTTCTAAAAAGCGAAAATTTCTTCCTTTCTAGTATGTGAACTGTAATACAGACATCGTGACCTTGAAATTATTCACAATTCATGAATTAATAGATGATAAATTGCGTGGTGCTAATTAAAACGATGATGAAGTTACTCCGTCTTTCCTTATAAAAGACGCTATGGACTCCATTGAAAAATTTCGAACTTATTATTTTTATTTTTGTCAAAAAAATAGCGAAAAAACATTCAATGAATTCGATTCTTAATGCTGTACTTAATACTTACAGACAATCAGCACCTTAGGCGACGGTGAAAGATTTGCTTAATTAAATGTCTACCTGCACGCACGTAAATTGTATAGGATATGTATAATTAGCACCCAAGATATGCAGTAAATATATGATTTTTCTCACTTTCATGATAAATGTTTAATTTAAAAATTTAATTATTGACTTCCATACTATGTAATGCTATACTAGTACTGTCTTAAAAAACTTTAATACTTTTTAATGAATTTGTGTGAGTAGCATTCAATTTGTAATAATCAAAGTTGCTTAGTAAAATTTCGATTATACGTCTTTTCATTTATACGTCATTCTACGTCAGTCCCTTGAAAGACGTATAAACGGTGCTCTACTGTCTGTCTGTCTGTCGAAAATGGAAAGAGTTAGAACCAGTGGCGGATTTTGTCAAAATGAGGCCACAGGCGCAAAATTTCTTTGAGGGCCCCCTAGCTCTACCCAATGTTGCAAATTAGCTGTCGCTATCAGGCACGACGAATAAGTTTTGAGGCCCCCTAGATTCTCGAGGCACGAGGTGATCGCCTCTAACGCCTGTGCGAAAAACCGCCAATGGTTAGAACGCTGAAATTTGGAATATGGTGTTATCACCAGAATTATAGACCAAACTGAAATAATTAAATTTTCGACCCAATCGATGAAGAGGAGAAGGTCGAAATAGATACTCGATTTTTCTCTAGCTTCTAAGATGTGCAGTGGATTCTAAAATTAAACCGGCAGCGGGTTTGACGTTTTCCACGAGCCGAATATTGTATGATTCTGTTATATAATTCACTAACAGTACGCGCAAGGCATTTCTCGTGGCATAATGACTTCAACAAAATAAAAAAAAGCCCAAAGTTTTGAGAACGAAATCAAAACATATATATATTATTGATTTCGCCCTCGATTTTTAGTTAAAGTACACTCAGGAACTTTCTTTTAACTAAAGATATCAGCATATATGCGCGACTATAAAACAAATAAATCAAATGATTCTTGGATCAGTTAAATGAAGTAATTAAGATTAGCTGACGCAATAAAATGATCGAGATTATGACGTGACTTTCGCTTGATACCGCTAGCCAATAGGATAGTAGAAATGCATTCTGGGAGCTGTGAGTAACTTTGGGTCGGACGAAAGCTCTGTCGATTCGGAAATGCGAGAGAAAATGTTTTTAACGGATCAATAAAAAAATCCGTAGAAAATCGGAGAAAAAAGATATTTAAACCATTCTTGTTTTAAAACAGGGATAAATATTCCGGTTTATACCTAAAAGAAATTGAAAATGATAGCGTTATTAGAACGTAGGATGTAAGAAAATAAAAATTGAAAGTTAAAAATATAAATGAAAAGTGACTATTATTTAAAAATTTCTCAAAATTCAGTAAATTATGTTAAAAATTCAAAACAAATTTCATTAGAAAGAAAATTGTTCGTTCTATCTAATGGTGCATACATTGTTTTTCAACTATCATTAGAAAAAAAAACTACAGCCGTAAATGTGCGAAAAATCATCCAAAACAACACAAAACATTAAATAAAAAATTTCTAGATTAAATTTTAAAATTCCGGCTTCGAGGTGCATTGAGTCACCATTACGACTACCTGTGTGCCAAATTTCATGGCTGTCAGTGCGATAGATTCTTCTGGACATCGCAGACACACACACACACACACACAAACATTGCCTTTTATAAGTATAGATATAAATGAAAGAAAATTAAATTAAAATTACACCAACTAGAAACTGGATTGGGATAACTGACATGAAGAAATACGTCCTCGGAATGTTGATGGCGATACTGAATATTTTTTCTCAGCGCCGTTGATATCTACAATGGGGCGCAGATCGCCCTCGTGACTGAATCTCCAGTGTAAAGTGTGTACGATACTCGATTATCCACTACTGATTTCGAACCATAGTTTTGTATTAATTACAAATTTCTCGCATTCTACGAAGCTGTGCTTAATTTCTGTACACCAGTGTATCTCATTCTGAAAACTAGGGATGGTGGTTATTGCGAAAATAACCGCTTTTTTTAATAAAAAAACAGACGCCGTTTGGCGACAAATTTTTTATTAGCATTGTTTTTGTAGTAAATCAATCCATTGGCCAATATTTATCTGTTCATAAAGACTCTTTCAGTAATCCGCCATCCAACAGACGCCTCGAGGAAGCGGTTGTCGTTGACTGGCCTAAGATGATGAAATTCAAAGCTTCATAACTTGGTAAGTTTTAGTCTAAGCGAACCGAAAATAGAGCCTATCTTCCGATTAGGTTTTTTTACCCGGATATTGAATTTTTTAAAAAATAACCGGTTATAAACGGAACAATAAAATAAACGGAAAAAACGGTTAACCGAAGCAAAAAAAAAAAAAAACCGTTAGTTTTTCCCATCCCTACTGAAAACAATATCATGCCTTGAGCATGCCTACTTGGAAATAATCTATCAGTTTCATCTCTCCTGTTTTAACCGCTTAACTTAACTGCCCGAGAATACTCGTGTATCGAATTATCGAAAGTTTAGTCTTATAAACTAAAAATGAATCATTAATTAGCTTTATAATTTGACACAAAAAATATGTAGGATCCACAAACATCTTAAGTATCCTATGCCTTCTTAGATGAATGAAATCGACAGCCCTTTTCAGAAACAGGAGGGGTCATCTTATTAGATAGCAAAGAAAACTATTCAGTTAAGTTGTTAATGAGAAAAAAAAAGGACTACACTCCTCCGTTTTTTTTTTCCTATTGCGCACTATTCTCACAATTCCTCCAAAATCGTCTGGATGTCATTTAAAAAGATCAAATTATCTCTCCCACAAGGATACTGAACCCTGCTATTCTTTTGCGCGATTGCATCACCCTTCAATTAGAAGATCTAAGTAATCTTCCAGACTTGAAAATGAACGAAAAAAAAAGGTTAACCGAAGCAGAAAAAAAAAAAAAAAAAAAAACGGTTTTCGGTTAATACCGTTAGTTTTTCCCATCCCTACTGAAAACAATATCATGCCTTGAGCATGCTTACTTGGTAATAATCTATCAGTTTCATCTCTCCTGTTTTGATGGAAAAAAAAGACTACACTCCTCCGCTTTTTTCCTATTGCGCACTATTCTCACAATTCTTCCAAATTCGTCTGGTTGTCATTTAAAAAGATCAAATTATCTCTTCCACAAGGATACGGAACCGTGCTATTCTTTTGCGCGATTGCATCACCCTTCAATTAGAAGATTCAAGTAATCTTCCAGACTTAATCCATTTTATCCCGTTCGACTGCATTGAAAATTGACCTCGTAGGGTGATTGATTGATTGCGGCTAAGTAGCTGCCAAAAGACACCTGCTTCCGTCGGGAGAAAGTGTCATCCAGACGCAAATTGGTTTTTTGCCTCGCAATCATTGTCTTATTCCAGCCAATTTGCGTCCACCGCAGGCGAACGCCATATAAGGCACTCTTCGTGCGAGTTAGAGCACCTTGGATTTCGCCAGAAAAATTATACTGCATTATTTCGTGGAAATGATAATGAAATCACTTTAAGCCGGCTTTTCCGAGTCGAGAGTTGCTAAAGCTGTAATATTTAAAGTTTTTTCTTTAGTTCGAATATCGTCGTCTAGAATTTTTCCTTGTTTTGTACCGTTTAAAAGAGAATGCGTCGTTATATCCGAGAGACTTGTGTAATATTCGTAACGAATTTGTAAAATTATTAAAATATTTAAAGAAAGAAATTAATTAGATTAAAAAATCGTTTGATCATAAAAGAAATCAATTTAAAAATATGGTTTGGCTTTAAAAAGAATTTAATTAAAAATATCGTTTGGTATAATTCCTTTTTAAAGATTATAAAAATAGTATGGCAACGATATATTGTCTTTTGGCTAACGTTGTCTGGCAATGGAGAAGAATATTGATGAATTGAACATGGAATTCGATGTAAATGAGTGATGTAACGTTTGTGATGTAAGTGTATGTGTTTGTTTTACATGTTTGTGCTGTGGTAGACGTCCAATAAATACATTATTTTTTATAAAGAGGCTGCACGATTCTTCATATTATGCTGAAATATATCACACTTGTTATGAGAATAGATTATTATCTGTATAAATAAAAGTCAAAATTCATAAATAATTGGTCAATTAGATGAATCAACTATTAGATCAATTTAATTGATAGGAAAAATAAACTAATCAATAAGAAAATTAATGAACAAAAGTTTGGATATTACGCTATAGAAATCCGAACTTCTCAATAGATTTTCTTCAAATTATGAAGTATAAGGAAAGTTTGAGTGAAGGTTTCGTGGCGGTTGATTAAATAGTTAATTTTTTAATGAAAGCTATGTTTGCATCCGTGGAAAAGATTATATTATTTTTAGTGTTGTCACTCCTATTGAATGAAAATATTGCATTTATCCTTTTCGTTTTGTGCATGATACAGATATAAGGTTATAAGCAAGTGACGCTTTATCAGACTTATACTTCATATTACTTTTTATTAATGAGGACTCTAAATATTTGGATTCAAAAAGTTGTTTTAATGTCTTTTCGTTTTTAAAGTTTCAGAATTTTCCAATCTTTTTAATACACACAAGTCTCAATAAAGTATCCCTTCTGCGGATGCAACGAATCCGGCGTTATAACCGAACGACGGATTATCACAATACACTGAATTTTAGTTAATAAGAACAGCTAAATACTTGGGTTGAAGTATATGTTTTAATGCCTTTTTTGCGTATTCAAGCTTAACAATTTTTAGAAAATTTTAATACGTTATAGATAAAATTATCTTACTGTGTTTGAAACAGACGTGACTTTATAGCAGAATATCGAATTTTCTGAATTAACTTAATATTATTTTTACTGTAAGGTTTTTTTAAATATTCATATTAAAGCAATTATTTCAGCATTTCTTGTATGTATTTAATAAGGAAGAATTTTCAATTCTTTATTACTTTCAGACCTCTATTAAAACGTCTCCCATGCGGCGTTTACTGATATGACTTTATAATCCATTGAAGCAGGGGTGGCGGCAGAAGGGGGGATCAGGGGGGTCAGAACCCCCCGTCGGGGATACTGTGCCCCCCGGGGAATTTTTGTATCCCGTCGAGGAAAATTTTTGTACGGGGTATTCAACTTTTTTCATAAGAAAGGCGCAGTTCGCGTCCGCAACGTAGATTTTTCGTGCAAACGTCGGGATAAAATCATAAAACAAGTGTTTCGTATTAATATGTAATTTACTTATCAATCTCTTGAATACAATATTTACACAGAGTAGTATGATGGTTACAGAATAGATAAATCACAAGCTCCCACAGACCCTTGCTACATGCGAGAAACTTGTGATTTATCTATTCTGTAACCATTATACTACTCTGTGTAAATATTGTATTAAAGAGATTGATAAGTAAATTACATATTAATATGAAACACTTGTTTTATGATTTTATCCCGACTTTTTCTCAAAAAAATCTACGACGCGGACCCGAACTTCGCCTTTCTTATGTTTTATTTAGAGTAGCTTCTGATGGCATCTGTTGACGGTATATTTACAGTATATTAACTACATTTCGCGTATTCGCAGTAAAACATTATTTAATACAAATTTTCGTATTGCAGTAAAACATCGATTAACTGCCATTCGTTTTACCGTCAGTTTGTGTTAGTCGTCATCGTCAAAGAAAAGATAAGTTTATAGTATTACTATACATTTCTGTACGTTACTACTCTTTAATTGAAGTTTATATTGATCGTTTTGTAAAATTAAATACAATATGTAAGTATTGTTCCATTTTTAAAGGATTTTAATTTTATTTTCGTCCTAAGCCAGTTATGAAATCACGTTACTGTACATATGTATAAAGAGAATTCTGTTATCCGTGTATTCGGTTATCCGTTCTAGCCCTGGTTCGGAAGGTGACGAGTAATCGAAGTTTTACTGTATTTTAAATATTTTTTTTATCACTTTTTATTATGAGAGGGCCTGAAATTAAAATTTATTCTTAACAGTCGCTACTATACAGATCACGATTTTCTGGGAGCATTAAATTCCATTTTCCACTCTTATTATTATTATTGTAATTATTTACTTCTGAAATACTGAACTATGTGAAAAAGTTTTTGAAGAGTACTTTTAAAAATATTTATTTTTTAAAGAGATATCATTGCATTAAAAATTGCTGAACACACAGTTTTAAGTTAGAAAAATTAAGAATACAACTTTTTTAAAGTTAAATCAATGTTATTATAAAAATGGCGAGTAAATTTTTAAAAAAATCTTGATTTTAGTAATATTTTAATTTTCTAAGGAATGTTTCCGGATATTTTCCCTAATTTAACTGTAAAAATGAAAGTTCCTGATATATCTTTTTTATATTTAGATAAACGCACCTATTTTTAACTTTATTGTTCTGTTTTCAAGATACGATCACTTGAAATTCTTGATCTCATTTGCGTTATGTACATTAAAGTTAGGCGCTGTTTTATTTTTAACCGTAAAAGTTATATATACTTTGGTATTTCCTCCATCATAGTTTTCACTATGTTTTATTCAAATCATTTTGATAATCGCTTAATCAACATCAAATAAACTGATTAGAGCATTAATAATAACACCAAACGATAAATAAGTTAATTTTAATCTCATAATTAATCTTTGAAACGTGGCAGTTTCCTTTTCATCTATTTTTTTTCTCTTTCAGAATTAACACCAAACAAATTAATGATTTAATTTTGATATCGTAATTTATCTTTGAAATGTGGCAACTTTCATCGTCAATATTTTCTCTTTCAGAATTTTAATTTAATTTTTTCCCTGGATGTTTTAAGTATTAAATAATGGGGAAAAGGAAAGAAATAACCCAAATGTACTTTTTTATTGCGATGCGTCTTAACCTTGAATAAGAAATATGATACAACGAATAAATATAAGCCTGAAAAACGAATTAATTTCTTGGCGAAACTCCATCGTTGCAATTTTTCATGTGGCAAATAATTATTTAATACCATCTTAGTTAATTGAAGAAATATGTTGCATATTTGATTAGAAGAGTTTGTAATAGAACCAATTAAACTTCAGATGTTTAGTCTTACCTAGTTTTAATTACTGTCCTTTGCAATTATTGTAATTTTGTGAGTAAATTTGTCGAATGAGTTTAAACATTAATCATAAAATAGAATGTAAGAATAGAAATAGAGAACTTTATTTAAAATTTATTCTTAAAACTAAAAATAATTTGAGTAGTTTTGATTTACATTCAATTAAAAATACGTCTTGGTACCGTTACTTTTACTGCTCGCGTTCGAAATAAAATGCTTTGAAGCTTAGTAGATAATATTTACGGCATATGATTATGACATTCTCACACAAATTCTTTTTAAAAAATTACTTTTCTTCTCAAAATTGGCTGTGATTTCGTTAGTGTTTTTATATACTTTTATTCATGTGGATAATTTCGTGTTTATAAAGATAAAATTTTATAGTAGACTTTTCACCCATTTCCTGAGACTTATGAAATTCTGTGCAGTTGTGTGTTTCTGATGACAATACCTTATTCTAACATTATTAGAATGTAATTTTCAGGTAATCGATTTACTAAATAAAATAAATCATTCCATAATCATGTTACCACTTGGCAATGAATTTGAGAAAAAAATTGATTTCAAGATTCCCTAATATTTATAATAATGATTAATGTATATTTATAATAATGAATAATATTATATTTATAATAATGAATATATTCAAGACTAACAATTGGAATATATTTTTTTAAATTTAAAAGTACGCTTTCATTACTGTACTAAAATGTGGAATATATATATATATATATAACTGTCAACCACCACAACCGAGTTCACGTCAGCACCATTGTTCGTGCCGCGTGCTACTGCATCTGATTCCTTTGTCTCTCCTTTTGTAGATTATTGGGTGAGTTTGGACACCTTTTTCTTCATTTTTGTTTCGCTTTGTTAGTTATGAGGTTGGATTTCATGTGTTTTATTTCAAATGAACCTGGGCTTTTTATTTTTATTCTTTCAATTGGACTTGGGCTTTTTGCTTTGTACTTTGGTTTTTGTTCGGTGTTCCGGGGAAACAAACTCTCTTTAGCATTATTGCTATAGTTTGTGTTTAGAAAACACCGAATTTATTTATATATACGCTCGTTCGGGATTTCCCTTGCTGATGACGCGTCCGGGACGTTGGCGTTTTGTTCCTTTTTGTTGATTTTTTTTTCTTTTATGACGTGGTTTTGCTGTTTTCTTTTGTTAATATATATATATAATGTTTTCGTTGTTGTAGTCATTAAAAGGCCGAATAAAGAGCTATTTTTTATTTATCATTCAACATATTATGAGAGTGGCGGAATATACGTACACATCGTATGAAAGTTTCAAGTCGAAAGCGAGCAGCAAATCCCTGCATTCTCTCAGATAAGGGATTAACATATAGACACGTGATCAAAGTGAAGGGAATATTAGCTATTTTTACTAAATTACGCAAGTGCTTTAGGGAAAAGTCTGGCGCCAAAAGGACGCCGAATTCGCGATTTATGTGTGCGCGTGGAAGCGATTAAAATATTATTTTAATAATAAATATGTCAAAACGTGAGATTTAATATACCTTCAGGGCGGGAAATAAAACGAAACTGGAGTGTAAGAAATGTGATTTTGGAATACATTAATATTGTACTAAGATTTTAAAATATATAATATTAGAATTTAAAGTAAAATTAAGTGAGATTATTACATATATATATATGTAATCAAAAATGGAGGTCAAAGTAAAAATCGTAAAAGCAATACGTTAAGGAAATGAAACCACAATGAATATCAAAAGAAAGAAACTTATTAAACATCCATTAAAAATTAAAATGTGTTATTAATTGTGATTAAAATTCTAATTTAATTGGAGTATTTATATTATCAGCCTTTTACGAACTTACGATTGTTCTTTGATCTCTAGATTTTGATTGAAAAATTGCTTTCTACATTTTAATACATTAATAAATGCGTTCTTTTTTAAAACTTTTTTTATGAGGAGAAAACATTTCATTTATGTCCCGCCCCACCCGAGAAACAATTATTTCGAACTCTGCAAAGAAATATATTTTTTTTTCAAATACCAGATTAATTAATTTTTTCTCATTTAAAATTCTAATTTTATAAGTTCCCTTTGTTCGATGTTCTTTCTTTCGGTCAGACTCTTGAATCATTTGCATATTCTCTACTGCCTGCAATGAAACATTCAGATTGAGGGGGTGTCGCTTCTTTTACCGGTTTATCTCGCTACCCACCTGTTAATGAAGATTTACCACTGACCAAGAAATTACGAAAACCGTTCAAGGCGTATTGCAATACTACAGGATGGTGTAATTTTTTTTCCCCGTGCAAGCCCTCTCTCAAGGAAATATCTCAGGTTTGAAGGTCGCAAGCTGATTCCCGTAGACACGCCGTAAAACCGCTAAGTGTGGGCGGTCTAGCCTTTGATATTTCGTAACGGTAGTATTACCAATTCGTCGGTAGATTCCAATCGTCTGCTCTTTTCACGATGTCGAAATGGGTTATACGTATGGTTGCCATACGTCCCCGTATATACGGAACTGTAGGGATGGGGAAAACGTACCGGTTTAAACCGAAAACAGATTTTTTTCTGTTATTTTTTTGGCCCGGTTATTTATTTTAAATCCAATAACCGGGTAAAAAAACCTGGCAAAATCGGCTATCAAAAGATATGCTGGATTTTAAGTTCGAGTTATGAAGTTTTGAATTTCATCATCTTAGGCCAATCAATGGCCAAATCTTCCTTGAGGCAGATGTTGACATGGTGTAAAATAGTCATAGTCAAGCTTTCATAACTCGATTAGTTTTGTTCGCAGAAGAGCGGAACATTATGTTTAAAATTTTAGTGTGCCAAAAATATTTTAATAAATATAATTAATAGGACCGGGGAATTATAAAAATTTAGATATAGTTATTTTTTATTATTATACATATAGACGCAAACAACACAAAGTACTATTATTTAGGCCTGTACTCTCTAATTTCTTTTTTTTATTTGTATACACTACTCCAGTTCTTAAAATTTCGTCTACAATACTTACTTATTATATTAATTACTCATTTAATATTATTACTTATTGTATTAATTACTTATTTATAATCATTACTTATTACATTAATTACTTATTTATTGATATTACTTATTGTATTAATACTTACTTGTTGTATATTACTATTAATAAATCTTTTTGTCTATACAAACGCTGTTTATTTTTTTTAAAAACCCGAAAACCCGTTATTTCAAAAACCGGTTATTTTCAACGGTTTTAACCACCCGGTTAATTGTAGGTGAAAAAAACCGGTATAGTTTAAAAATGGTTGTTTTTGCATTAACCGCCATTCCTACGGGACTGTCACCGTATTTCACTGCTCTGTCCTGTATTACAATTTGTCCCTTTTTTTTTTTTGTCCCGTTTTCTGCCTAATATTATTTAGAGAAAAATAATACCAACCAAAACTACGAAGCAACTATGAAACTGAGTATGGAAGAGAAATGACTGAAGTTATTTGCAGAGTTCCAAAGTATATTGATCAGAAATCATGTCTAATAAGGCTATGCGAATACGTATTTGCTATTCCAACCCACAATGCAAATGTGGAGAGAATATTTTCCCTCATTTCAACTCAATGGTCGGACGAAAGAAACAGGTGGTCAGTGGAGACAACTGAAGCAATTTTGATTTGTCATTATAATTTTAAAACGATTTGCGCCGAGTTTTATAATTATGTGAAAGAAGAAAATGATAAAGAAAGTAAAACCAACTTTAAAAAATGCCGGGGCTAAAAAGGATTAATTGGCCTTGCATCTTTTTTTTATTATTCTACGGCCTCATTTTATTAGATTGCTCAAACTTAATTGATTTTTTTTATCAGAGAAAAATAATTCATAGCCTCCTCACTTTCTTCATGTTTTATTTATTTAGCACTTAAACGTCCCGTATCAATGATTAGAAATTATGGCAACCCTAGTTATACGCAGTGTGTTTGTATTAAATGCAGAAAATGATAATAATTAAGTTTCGTAGTGTATGTCTTAGTTTGTAATATAAAATTTATGTTCAGGAGTGACCTGAGGTGGTGATGGGCCCAGTTGGAAAAAATTATGTATTTAGTTTGTAATATAAAATTTATGTTCAGGACTGACCTGAGGTGGTGAGGGGCCCAGTTGGAAAAAATTTTGTATAGCCCCGATATATTTAACAATTTTATTAAATAATACATAATAAATAAATAAGTAATATGAAATTTTTATAAATACAATTATGATGTATTCATTGTAAAATTTTTAATAATTTTAAAATAATTTTAGCTTTGAAATTAACTTTACTGCATATCAAGTTTCTTCCTGAATCAAAAAGTCGCTAACAAAAGAAAATTTTTACAGTAAAGTTGGAGAGGAAAGCTATCACTAACTCATTCAGAAAAGTACAACGGAGAAAAAGTTAAAATGTCCAGTTTTTTAGCGTTATTCAGTTGATTTCAATAGATATTGGTATCGCACAATTATAAACCAGCGGGAGTGGTCTCCCCTAAACTTTCTCGTATACTCCTAACACATGTAGAGAACACTAGAATAATAAAAGACGTCAAATAAACTTCCGTCGCAAGTAAACCAAAGTTGGAACCACGCGTGGTTTGAAGGATCAAAACAAATTCAAATCCCCTGCGCATTCTTTTGCGCAACAGGACCTGGCGAGACTCCCTAAATATTTGCTTTCTTACAAAATCGCGCCAAAATTGGTTTTTGGCAAACTGCCAAGTTTCGGAGTCCCTTCTTTTCACATGTCACCAGTAGGCATGCGCAGGCAGTTAGTTTCAAAACTGAACAAGTATGCGATTATACAGACGTGACAGTCAACCCTTCGACGGATTTGGCCCAAAATTTTATACGGACCTACATTCATGACGATAAAACTGTGTACAAAATTTTATCCCTCTAGCTATTCAAGTTTTTGAGTTATAGCGTTCGCATGACCGCGGACGTACAGATTGACAGACTTCCCGTTGACAGATTTTGTCCAAAATTTGATAGAAACCTACAAATTATGTTTAAAGACCACATACAAAATTTCATCCCAGTAGCTCTAATAGTTTTCGAGTTATCGTGTTCACAGACAGACAGACAGACAGACACACAGACAGACAGACATAATTCCAAAATTGTGTTTTTCGGACTCAGGAAGGTCTAAAACGTGGAGATTCGTCAAAATCTCGAGTTCGAATTTTTTGACGATTACAATACTTTCTCTTTGTATACTTCGTATACGAGAAAGTAAAAATGTTCACTTTTAATAACTTTAAAGAAACTCCTTCGCACCGAATTAATATTTTTTCTTTTGTTGTATAATAAATAACACCCTTATGGTTTTTATATCAAATTAACAAATTTTGTATTACAATTTTTTTCAAACTGTATGTGACGATGAAAGTTTCATTTTGATTTGAATACGGAGCAGCTCGTGCATAGGGACTCTGGTACTGCAGCACCCACAACTTTTTCAATTGTGTAGATTTCTTTTATTTCGCGTTTAATTTTTAATTCTATCAACAACCTAACGGAATTTTCCATCAAACGATTTCGATATTCAAATAAGCCGCTAGGAAAAATTCTATCAACAACCTAACGGAATTTTCCATTGAACGATTTCGATCTTCAAATAA
>BGPR01000151.1:464076-479341 GCA_013235015.1 Araneus ventricosus
GCAAACGATAATTTATAGAAAATAAATGACATTAAATATTTAAAGCAAACGATAATTTATAGAAAATAAATAACATTAAATATTTAAAGCAAACGATATTTAAAATAAATAATAACACATATTTACAAGTGTTTACAAATATTTATAAATATATCGAATTGATATTCCTTTCAGAGAATAGGTATGGCAACAATTTAGAATTACTCAAAAGCTAACGATAATTAATAACAAATATATAACATTAAATATTCAAAGCAAACGATATTTAAAATAAATAAAAACACATGCTTACAGGTGTTTACAAATATTTGTAAATATCTTATCAAAATCATTGTTCTACTTTCATCCATATTACCCCTGAGGTTTTAAAACTGAAAACAGTTTATTTAGTTTCATAGTCATTTTCATTGCATTGTTTATAAAAAATAATATTTTCAAAATATTAACATATTATTTTCCGAACAAAGGAAATTTATAAAAATAATAATTCTTTTATGTAGCATTTTGCTTTAAATTCTCTAACAAACCATTATCATGATATGTTAAAGAGTTAAATCGTGCCTTGTAGGATTTAATATGTTTGCTTTTAACACTGATTGATTGCTTTGCTAGCCTATGTTAAATGATTAATCATTTTGGTGTTTTATATGAGAGAAAACAATTTATATGAAGTCATAAACGACTGGTTTTGGATTAGTTTTAAAAACATAAATTCTGAATAGTTCATTTCCTTTCCGTAGAAAACGTTTTTAAACTTATTTTACAACATTCTTTGGGAGCTGCTCGACTTTTGATAAACTGAAGTAGAGATTAGAGAACTGATCAGATTAGTTATTCTCTGCCGATTTAAAGGAAAATTCATAAAAACGTAATAATTTTGTTCATTTTTTGAAAGATTTTTTTTTATTGTTTCTGTTTTTATTGATCTGCCGTAAGAAATTATTCCATTTTCGTTGTTTTGGCATGGTACCGACGATACAGTACCATTTAAGTCTTACTCTGTTGCAACTGATAAATTGATTTGTTAGATTGGGTGAAAAACTTAACCCTTTTGCTATTTTATTTAACCCTCTGACACCGAGCGAGGCGGTCTAAAAATTTCCCTTTAACAGCGACGAAGGCCGGTCTGAGGCGGTTGGCTTCTTTTGACGGGAGGTGAGGTTCTGAGATCGCTTAGGAGATAAGCGCGGTAGGGGGTTCAATTATCCTTGACAACCACAGCACATTTCCGCGCCTTAAGGGAAGGTTATAGCAGCGGGTGGGGTGGTAAATGACCACCCAGGTTGGGAGAGTCCAATTCATGTTGCTTTCTCCTAAAAGGCCCCGGTTTTACAGGAGCTAGAAGGAAAAAGTCGCCTCGGGTTTAAAGAGTTTATACTAGCATTAGCCGTACGGACTGGCCCGTAACAGGACTTTTAGAACATTGATTCCTATTTGGCGTATTGCCAAGTCAAGATTGGAAAGAAATATGACACGGTAAGTCAATAATAGTCCAGGGGGAAAGGAACATTTCGCCACGGATCTTTTACAAATATTTGTATCGTATTAATATTGTCATCGTATTTGTATGTAATATAAAGAATTGAATTTACTCGAGGAATTCAGAATTCAACGCTTTGTGTACTAAAGAAAGAATTGGCGCTTGATACAGTATCCTAATGGATTTGGCGATTGCTTAAATCGGAGAGTTACCGCAAAGCAGTCTGTGATTCCAAAATAAACAAAACAGAAAACTCGTCCATACATTATATCGATTGTCTTTTTCCTATTAATGCGAATGAGTACATACCAATAATGTTGGGCGGTCTGTTTATAATGCTATCTTTGTGTACCTATATATTTGTATGTAGATTTGTATTATTTGTAAGGCATTTTGGATGTAGTGATCGCCTTGGCTTTGAGCCAAAGTAATCATCACTACAAGCGGCGTCCACTGTGTTATATTTGGAAATTGATCAGAATAATGTCTGATTAATGTCTGTTGGACTCACATAGCAAAGAACAGGCAGTCGATGTGTGGCATGAGATGTGTGAGCAACCGACGCGTCAGACCCAGATCCACTAAAAAAGTAAATGGCAGTTGCAAGCTTAACATGACGTCTCGGCTCGATTGAAAAAGGTTATAAATTTCGGAGATAATTGACTGTAGTTGAGGATTGCATTAAAGTTGTAAGGCAAAGAGTGTTAAAAATATATCAATTTTGCAATGGAGAAATTTTACGCGATGAAAAAAAGTCGTTGAATTATCAGATGAGTTTGTTATATTTTAAAAAACTCATCGAATTAATTTTTGTTTTAGCCCTTAAATCCATCGTATAACATTCTGCAACATGTGACAAAATTGTTTTCAGGCGGCATCTGGTGGAATTTCCATTAACTAATCTATGTTTCTTTTCTGCTACGTTATGTTTTCAGAAAGATCATTGTGCATTTCCCTCTAATTGATGGTATTATTGCTGGTTTTAACTTAATTCTGTGAGAAATAACATAGAACATCACATTAGAAACAAATTTTTTAAAAAATCATGCACTTATCGGTTAATATTTACTCTTTTATATGTTGCAATCTGTACTATATGTATTGTTATTACGTGCTTTCATAAAAACTATGAGAATTCATTACATCACTTGCATACTTTCATTCATTACATAGGAGTATATAATATTAATACAGTAGAGTCTCGATAATTCGAGGTGGACGGGACCGGGCCTACCTCGAACTATCGAAAACTCGGATGATCGAAATCATAAAATTTAATAAATAAAAGCAATTTTTAAATTTCAGTGTAGTATATTTAAATGAAAAATACTTGCATATTATTGCATTACTGCTGATAGCAACAGGTTAATTATATCTTAAAATAATTGTCAATTGTTTTTTGTTTAAACACATTGCTCCTATATATGTCCCGTTTTCTTTGGGAGGGGGCGTTTCTGCAGGTGGCTTCGGGGTGCGCAGTGGACATATGACCCGTCGAACAACAATAAAAACTAGATGTAGTAATTCTATCGCGTGTTGTGTATGTGTTGGTCATTATTTGGGAGCTAAACTGTTTTTTTTTTGTTTTTCACTAACTCGGATTTATGGAAAACTCGAAAAATCGAGACTCTACTGTAGTACATATGTATTATTATATACAGAAGTATATAATAATACATATGTATTGTTATATACTTTTGTTTAATATGTAGTATATGTATGGTTTATTATATGTTGTCCTTCTAAAGATCTGTTTTTCTAGCCCTTCCTGATTGAAATTTGCATGTATTTATATGCAAAGTTAGATCTGAATTGCATGCTTTTCTTTGCCCCCACCTATCGCGTAACCTCGGGGGGGGGGGGGAATACTTATACTGGCTCTCGTTGACTCTCGGCCGAGTTCCGTTCCGTTTAGGTCGTGAGTCTAAATGGTCATAATTTTATATTTTTGGATTTATATTTTTTCAACGCTTACTTTCATTCAAAACGGATTGGTTTATGTGGAGTTTGCGGTCCCCACTTACTTCGTTCCTCTTAAGGTGGGTATACACTTGGCGAACCGAACATGATTAAAACAGTTAGTTTACGATTTGCTGCGTGTTTGAGGAAATTTTTCAAGACGAACAGATTGCGTTCCATAGAAATGGACGAATGGGCTTGGAATCCGTCAATCATCGCCGTTAATCACCGATAGCGGAGGGTTTTTTTGAAAGGTCTGGGAGGAGGGAAGGTGTTGAAAATTTATGACTTGGATCATTTTTATATACGTTTCGAATCGAAATGAGAAGAGTTTGTTTAGTCTCACAGGGTGTTGGAATAAATTATTCTCATTACGAATGCATCTGGTTCCATAGAATTGCGCGAACAGCGTATACTTTGAACCCATAAGTCATCAACTCAGTTATAGAGGAAGGATTCTTAATGGGGGGGAAGGTCTTTGGAAGCAAGTTGAACTTGGCAAGAAGAGCATGGAAGACAATAAATGCAATGCGATTAATTTAGAGAATTATTCAATTTACGCTTGAATTAATTGAGAAGGCAACTTTATTAGACAGAAAAAATTTGTTAAAAGAATAATGGAGATATATACTTTTACAATGTATTAAAGAAGTAATTGTAATTAAATACAGTCCAGATAGCACTCTCCAATTTGAATACGCCACTCTGTTTAGTAATCAGGGTTGTATGTTCAAAATAGCAAAATCAGGTCAAACCTGCTTTAAATTAATATCAAAAAAGGACAAATTTGAAAATTAATTAGAGTACCTATTTCCTCGCATTTTGTCATTAGGAAATTGCTATCTTTTATGGAAACGAATCCTACTAGATTACAATATGTACAATACTCTATTACAAAACCAAAATTTAAGTGAAAAAGATTCCAAACATCTCCATAAAGGATTTGCAAAGAAGACATTCTGTTCTTACCCATGCAGAAAGATATGGTGAAACAATGTACAGTAAAGCGGCGTTTATACGTTTCTCATTTATACATCGATTATATTTATAGGTCGTTTCATCACAGTCCCGATGCATTCGTATCATGCATTGTAATTCATTTCGAGTATCCGTCTTTTCATTTATTCGTCATTTTTCGTCAGTCCCTTGAAAGGCGTATAAACGGTGCTTTCATATATATCAAATACGATTTAACCAAAAATGTTCTATACTATTTTTCAACTTGATTATAAATAAATAAAAATTTGTTATTAACATAATAAATCACTAATAGTAAAAAATCTATTAACATGAATAAAATTTTCATACACATAATAGATGGTTGAGTTTCAAAAAATTATAAAAATTTCAAGAATGTACTGTTCATATTTTTGACGTTATTTAGCTAATATCTAAATACAATACGCTGCGTTGTTCTATATATTTTTTAACATTAACATTAAAACGTTCGATACGTATAAGCTGTTAAGAATTATACACTTTTTCCTTCCCTTTCTCTCTAAAAACCCCTAATGCTTTCCACTTTCGTGATGAATTTTTCTTTAAAGAATTCAGTCATGAAAAGAAAGGAATAGTCACAGCAAAAGTGATTCCTTATATGCTATGCAAAAACTCTAACCAGTTCCAGCTAAAACAAAAGCATCTTCACAGTCGCAGTGAATTCAATAGCAACAACACAGCCTCTATGGCCAGTCTTTCTTCTTGACTAGTAGAGAATAATTCTGAATCTGTCCTCTAGAAAAGATAATTAATGGAGCCAGAACCAAGGTATCCGGTTTTACCTCACTCTCACATACGGAATTCAAATTTTTTAATAAGGAAACTCACGTTGGGTTAATCCAAAAACAAAACAAATCGTATTTTTACGAGACCCGCTACCAAAGTATTAATTATCGCACTATTTTCCCTTTGATTTCAACAATTTTTTAAAACAATAATTTTTTTATGATTTCCAACAATACTTTTCATTGTTATAAAAATCAAACTAATTTAATTATGTTATCAAATCGCTTAATCGTGTAAATATTTTTTCTATTTTTAAAGCTGTGGTTAACGACGTTTGCTTTCTTTGATACATAAACTCCAAAGTAGAATTTCACTTGCACAGTTTTAATATTACATACATTTTTAAATGTTCAACTAAAACCTCATTCAGTGAAATGGTTTTTACTTTATTTGATAAGGCTTGTGAAGTGAAATATTTTGTTGCACCAACTTCAAACTGATTCTTTTTAAGTAATTGGAAAAAAATATTTTCGTTTTACTTTCTAATTACCGATTAAAGCTTCTTTTTGATTTCGCTATTATTTTGCTTCAGGTTCTTTTCTGTTAGCCATTCTAAACGGCCTCAGCGGCATAGCGATAAGGTTTCAGTTTCGGGGCCGGAGGGCTCCAGGCTCGAAACCCGATTCTCCAGAAGATCTGCCGTGCCTAATGTCCCCCCGCTGGTGCGATGTGGAAGCTTGGAGAGGGTACCAGCTAAGGTGCCGTCCTTGTCATCTGAACACGGTTCAAAATGACAACGTCCGTCCCAAGAGCCCTCGCGTTTCTTCAAAACTGGACGTTAATGTAACTAAACTAAATTTTAAACATTTTAATTAAGATGAATTTATAATTGGGCCATGACCACAGACATTTAGTTAAAAACACTTAATATTACAATTATTTCGAATTTATACATTTTAGTCTTATCAAACAACGAAAGTAAAATATTAATAGTGACGCATTTCGAATTTATAACTTAACCAAAAGCAATTGCAGTAAAGGAAGTATTTATTTTCGTTTTACCTTCTAATTTTAACTTTCATGTCAATTTTCGCAACCATTATAATTTGGGTCTCCTTCGTTTTAGATATTTAGATTAAGAAAACATGAAAATTTGGCTATGCGTAGACATTTAGTTCAATACACTTAATATTAAAAAAAACACTTAATATAAAAATATTCAAAAGCAGAGTTGAAAAAAAATTAATCCTTTTAGCATTAATTTCAGATTGCATAAAATTCATATTTTTAAAGCTAATCTTACAATATCTTATCAAACGACAAAGCTGACATTTGAAGTACATATGCGCTCCGAATTCGTAACTTAACCAAATTAAATAACAATTGCAAAAACGAAAACACTTAATTTCGTTGTTCTTTCTAATTATATATTTTAAGTTTCATTTTAATTTCACAATCATTACAATTCAGGTCTCCTTGGTGTTAGACATTTTAATTAAGGAAAATTTCACCATGCGTAGATATTTTGTTCAAAATTTTTAATATTAAAATGTTCTATTTCAGAAGCAAGCACAAAAAAAGTTCGTTCTTTTTCGCATTAATTTCAATTTTTATATAAAATTCATATTTTTTAACCTCATCAAACAATGGGGAAATTTTAAATAAATATGTATTATGAATTAGTAACTTAACCAAGATGACTAGCAATTGAAAACTTATTATATAAAGCTAATGTTGTAAAAAAATTGTTGTCAAGAATAAAAAAACTAAAATTGTTTAAAAAATATATAATATTTGTATTCTTTTTATTTTATAACTTATATTTTCCTTTTTCCATGGAATTCTTTATTCTCCTTCGCGCTGGTGCATGGGGGCAGGAATATAATCTTTTCTTATCTGGAAGTCACTGACACTTTTTTTCCTCCCTTTTTTATGAAACTCAAATTCCTTCTTTTAAGTTTTTCCAGCTGGTTGCGGTTCGGATACGAGAGAAAAGAGCTAATTTTTGTAACTGTCCTATCAGAATATGTTTTAGTTCTGTGCTCCATAATTACCGAAGAAAAGGCAAAAAAAAAAATCAGAAGCACGCCTATCTAAATTGATCTTTGTCAAACCTGAATTACAGATCGCCCGATCCAGCGAACATTGACGTCAACCCCACAAAATAGCGTCTTTGGTGTAGTGACCGACAGTTTTGTCGCCAGCACCCTGTCCGTCGCAGAGATAAATAACCCGTCCCCGCGCATCTGTTCACAAACGTTTATTCCGGCGTCTGAAAGGTGCGTATGCACTTACGAAGCGACGCCGAATCGTTTGCTGAACAGGTGCTCTGGTATGGTGAGTTGTTTTATTCGCAGGGTGGCGGCGGGCCAGTATGTGTCAGAGAACAGAGATTTGTAACTTCTGGTTGGTACGGGTTGTGTGCTGTTCGTGGATACGGCGTCTGCTGACGGAAGGTCATATTTACAGATGACTCACTATACTCTGGTATTCGTCAGATGAAATTTCTCTCTGTAAGCAAAGAAAGGTTTTCAATGTAATCAAAAGGTGATAAACATCTCAAAAAAAGATATAATCTTCACCACTGATATAGAGATAAAGATTCCGCTAAAGAAAATATCGTCTCATCAAAGAACTAAATATATTGCACTAACAAAACAATTTTTTGATTTTTTTTATTCTTGTTGTACATTAACTTTTATATGGTTCTTTTCATTCTGTCATCTTAATTCATAATGCATATTTATATTTCCCCATTACTGATGAGGATAAAAACTCAATAATTTTAAAATTGGCGCTGCTGAAATGAAACATTTTTACATGTTAAGAATTTTGGTAAAAATATCTGCATAATTTCATGTCTAACAGAAGACAATGGTAAATGGAAACTTAGATATATAATTAGAAAGAACAGTAAATATGGTGCAATTATTATTTAATTTGATTTGAGATTACGCTCTCAAATCGGCAGCTTTATAATTTTGATGAATATTGTGAATGAAAAAGCAATTTTATGCAATCACCAGCAAAGGTTATTTTTTCGGCTAACTTTTGTGTTTTCGTAGTGTTTTTTTAATTATTCAGGCCGGTAAATACTGCGCATGGCCAAAACACTAATATCTGAAATTGTGGTGCGAAAACCAACGTGAAAGACCAAGTGAAGGTAAACGAAAGGAAAATAAATGGCATACTGATTGCTTTTAGTGAAGTTATAAATTCCGCATCACTAATATTTTATAGATGTTGAAGACACAAAATCTGTAATTCGAGCTATTCTATTAAAGTGCTTTTAACTAAATGTCTTCCATTCATGACTGACCTAAAATTCATCTTAGACAAATGTTTGAAGTGGCTGGTTTTGACGTTTTCGAAGAAGAAACGCGAACTCAGACGAACAAATAGTGAGGACGGCTTTTAACTCTCAACTTCCACATGGCTCAAACCGGCAGATATACAGGAGAATGAGTTGGCCCATTTTATGAACCTTATATCTTGCCGCCGAGCCGACAAAATGACTGTGAAAACTGTAGAATCAAAAAACTTAATGTTGAAAACAACGAGAAAACTCGGTACGATATTTTGAAGTCCTTATCAAATAAAGTAAAAACCACTCGAATGATTTTAGTTGAGGCTGCAAAAGAAAATACATCATAATGTTTTCTTTTAGTGAAAAATTTTAATTTATGTAAAACTAGACTTAAAAATAAGAAAATATTTACACCGATGCTGATTTGATAACAGAATTAGAATTAGTTTGATTTTATATTTCGCTAAGCTATTGTTACGTCTCAAAAGAAAATATTGACTTTAGGTGTTATCAATGTACTTTAAGTAATATAATTTGTTTTGTTTAGACAGCAACGTGTTTCATGACCAAAATTTCAGGAAGTGTAATCCGATAGTGAACAGATATGTTGTTATATGATGCTAAACAATCTTTGTAAAATTCGGTAGAAATTTTTGCATATCTCCTCAAAGAGAATCACCCCGCTGTGATATTCACTCTTTCATGGTAACACGAAGTGGCTGAGAGAAAGAAATAATACCCATCGGCAGAATTTCTTCTCAGAACAACGCAGCACGATATTAACTAAATATTTAATGCTCGAACAATCCCATTCATGAAAATTACCTATTTTTAATCATATATTATCACCAATGAAAAATTTATTCATCGTATTTTTTATATAATGATCATTAATATTTCTAAAATTTTATTGTGAAAAATATTTCTTCATTGCTTTTACAATTATATACGCCTTTCGAGGGACGAAAATGACGTTAGAAAGGGCTGACATGATAGTGATTGCAAATTGCAGCCCGATGCGATTAAATGGGGACAGCGGTGACGATACCACTAATTATGATGGTGTACTCAAATGAAATGTATAAAGCGCGCTTTTACGACATTGTCTACCTACTATCTTTGTAGGTACAGGCAGAACGTAGCTGTTTGAAATCCTTTATGAGATGTTTAGATCTTTTCTTAAATTTTGGTTTTTAGCAGGTTGTGCAGCAGTATTTGTAATTAGGTAGAATCTGTTTCCATAAAGATAGTAATTTCCTAATGCAAAAAATGGAGGAAATAGGTACTCTAAATTGTTTTCAAATTTGTCCTTTTTGATATTAATTTAAAGCAGGCTTGACTTATTTTGCTAAATATTGAACCTGGATATCAATGATGGCGTATACTAAGTGGAGGTGCTGGTGCTGCATTTATTACAGTCTCTTTAATACAGTGTAGCTAGCCATCTCCAATATTGCTTTTTAACGATTTTTTCTGTCTATAAGCTCTTCATTAATAGCGTAATAGTGAATATTCTCTAAATTAATCCCAAGTACGTTGTTGTCTTCCATGTCTCTTGCCAGATTCAACTTCTTTAAGACCTCCCCCCCCCATTAAGAATCCTTCCCATAGACTTTAGTCTATGATCCTTCCTCTATAACTGAGCTGATGACTTACGGGTTCAAAGTGTACGCTGTTCGCGCAATTCTATGGAACCAGATGCATTCGTAATGAGAATAATTTATTCCATCACCCTGTGAGACTAAACAAAATATTCTCATTTCGATTCGAAACGTATATAAAAATGATCCAAGTCATAAATTTTCAACACCTTCCCCCCTCCCAGACCTTTCAAAAAAACCCTCCGCTATCGGTGATTAACGGCGATGATTGACGGATTCCAAGCCCATTCGTCCATTTCTATGGAACGCAATCTGTTCGTCTTGAAAAATTTCCTCAAACACGCAGCGAATCGTAAACTATCTGTTTTAATCATGTTCTGTTCGCCAAGTGTATACGCACCTTTAGAGTCGCCAACTCTGCCGCCAAGAACGGCGATGAGAGAACATTTGTTTTGGATGCGTCTAGATGTTTTTAACGAGTGACAAGCGCGCATGCGCACAAATTGATCTTTTCGTCGGTGTTTTGCTTAACAGGCTATATTGTGCCACGTTTCGATTGGACTGTTTTGTTCAACTCTAAGATATGATTGGTCGATAAATTATAATTTGAATAAAACTTAGTTTGGAATTCTTCGGATTGAATATCGGTTCAGTACCGTGTATGTTATTCTGTGCGTTTCGTTTCTCAATGAATAAGTGAAGCTAAGAGTATTCCGCTATGCTGAAAGCGAAGCTGCTGATGTTTTGTTAAGTTAAAAAAATGGCCCGGTGCACGCTTAAAATGCCGCAGGCACTGCGTGCTCAATCTCTCGTTTTCAGGTGACGCATGCGCAAGAGAGCAATAGAAATCGCACTGCACATCCAAAACAGTATTTGGCGACGGCGCATGAAATTGCGCCAAGAAAAATTGTCGAGAACAGGTGGGTACCGTAAACTCCACATTTACGAACTGATTATAAAAATTGCGCATAATACACAAAGATTCAATCTATATACTTATAATTATTGTACATAACGTGAAAAATACATAATACTCCATTGTACTTACTGTAAACAAAAATATGGCTTGAAATTACGTTTTTCATTTTGAAATAGGCGTAATGGTAAAGTGTCGGCTTCGGGGCCGGAGGGTTCCAGGTTCGAAACCCGATTCTACTAATGATCCGCCATGTATGTGTGTCTTTTGTACGTTAAATCATACGGTGTGGGTCCAATGTCATCCCGCCGGTATGGTGCACACAACCCACTCCGCACCGGCTTACCAAATTGATTTAAGGCCTTAAATGGTAGCTGGTGTGGTGTGGAGAGGGAGCTGCCAGCTCAGGTGTCGTCCTCGTCATCCGACAGCGGTTAAAAATAACGAGATCCGTCCCTCGTGTTGCTTCAAAACGGGACGTTAATATTCCGAAACTAAGATAATTTTGAAATATGAAATTTATGTTTTGTTGGGCGAATGGTTGCAAGTCCAGGAGAAGGTGTAAATGAAAAAGATTTATAATTCCAACCACAAAAACGGGCTAGAGACAACACCATAAATAACCGCCGTCTGAAAAAGTTTCGAAATCCAAATCTCGTTTACCGCATTTTTCATCTCACAATCAGCGCTCTGTTCGAAAAAGCACTTAGAGAGCCCGCATCTTCAACGAGTTATTTTGCATATCACTGAGCTTTTTCCCGTTTCGGTAGCGCAGATAACATCGCTACACTCAGCGAAATGGAGGGTCGGTTCATCAACCACTAACACTGCGGATAAACAGACGATAATTTATTGAGGATCCAATTATGATTTTATCTTGATTCCGCAATCGTCCATCTTTACTTTTTTTACATCGTCTCTCTGCAAAGAAAGTTTTCTTAAAGAAAAACTATAACAAGTCCTGCCACTCGAGATTGATGAAATGTTCAACACCAGAAAAATCGGACAGTTTCTGAGCAAGTTCCAAAATGCCGTTTAATCACTCGATGATATTTTCAAATTTTGGAAATAGGAAACTGGTTAGAAAAGTACATTACGATATAAAGTTGACAAAGAGGTATTTAATTTTTCTTGGTTTACTAGAAGATTTGTGCCTGTCTAAGATTTGCTTTTCAATAAATGCTAAAACTTGCTATGAACTAAAAAACTTCATCATAAACAACATTCTTTGCGAGTTTTGTCTAATTAAAATAATGCGAAATCAAATTCAAATCTTAAAAAAGAACTGTTTTTAATAGCTTCTTAAAAAACAGAACCATTTACCAACACTCAATTCAGAACTAATTAAAAGCAATTAGTAAAAGACATACAATTTGTCTCTGAAACAATGCAATTCAGAAACTCACTTTTTTGCTAGAAAAATATCCGTTCTTTTTCTTATAGTACACACATTTTCAAACTTTCATATTGATATGTATTTATTTGAGAAAGTAATAAATATGGATATAATTTTTGGAGAAAAATGAGATAGTCACCTCGCGCGCATGATTGCGGATAAACTATTTATCTAAACGCAATATTTTGGGTATTTAAGTAACCCAAACAGTCTGTTTAAGAAATTGAACCTCAGTTTATTAACATTTAAAGTTATTTTCTAATTTATATACCAATTAAAAATAAAAATGTTAAAAATCGTTAAAATTTCAACTTTTCCCCCCCCCCCCCCCCAAAAAAAAAACTTCTTTGGAGAAATATGTACAAAAATGTGGTTCAATTTGTAGAACATGGTAAAATACGTATTCGGTAAAAAGTTCATATTAAAATATTCAGTAGTTCTTGAAATGTCGTGCGCGCAATGTAAAATAAACACACTTTGAGATATAGCGCTTTAAAGATATGGCCATATTCAATGTTTACGTTGAAGAGCTGATACATTTTCCTTCATAACTTTCAGAATTATGGGAATTTTTTTTACGCGGATTGTTTTAAATTGTTCAGAAAAGACAGGGGAATAATATATACTTTTTTCATAAAATCGAAAATTTTCGAGGTTTAACAGTCGCGTGTCCCCTTAAAAAAATGCATTTAAAAATTGATGAATTTGATGGGAAGTATACTTCCCACGACCTTAAAAAGGGTTAACAGCGATGCCCGAGCTCAGGTCGGGCATCGAATTATGGCATTTTTGCCTTATAATCTAAAATTAAGTCATTCATAGATGTTATAACTCCATACAAAAACGATCGGTTATCATTCGACGAAGAAATGACCGGTAATCCATTAACATCTGAAGTGTTCTTTGGGCTCTTAAATCAATCATCTCGACAACACATTTCCAATACAGAAAGGGGTCATCTATGCAGACTGTACAGAAAACTATATTGCTAAGTCGGTTAACCCTTTAACAGTCGTGCCCGTACGCCGTAAGTGCATCGAATCGCCGCATTTTTAATCTTATAAACGAAAACTTAATCATTAATTATCTTTATAGTTTGATACAAAAATGACGTGGAATCCATGAACATCTCAAGTATTCTATGCTTTATGAGGCGAATGGAAACGACCGCCCTTTCCAAAGCAGAAGGGGTCATCTTATTCAGTGGCGAATCCAGGGGAGGGGCTATCGGGCTGCAGCCCCCCCCCCAGAGCTAAACCAAAATTCTCGATTTAATTTAAAATCACTACAACTGTTTGATCTTAATTTTCATTTTAAAAGAATAGTAATAAAATCGTGACAAATTAAATTATCGAAAGTATTGTAGTGTTCTTTATTATTCTTATTGTCAGGAGAGGAAAGCCTGTAAAGTTTAAGTGTTTTGGTTTACGTAAGCCATGAGGTTTGACATTCTTCACTTCGATACAAAATTTTTATGACCTCAGCCCCCCCCCCCCCAGACACGAATCCTGGATTCGCCAATGACTGAAACAAACCGAGACAAAGAATTAGACATCGAAACTCTACTGGCTTATCCGAAACGTCCGGTCACTTTATGTAAGCTATATAGAATGAATTTACACAAAGCATACCCATAGTAAAAATCGTATCTAAGATTAATTCGAATATAACCTACTCAATGGCGTATCCAGGGGGGGCTATCGGGATGCAGCCCCCTCCAGAGCTAAACCAGAATTCTTGATTTTATTTAAAACTGGCCCAATGAGGTCATAAAAATTTTGTATCGAAGTGAAGAATGTCAAAATCATGGCTTACGTAAACCAAAACACTTAAACTTACAGGCTTTCTCTCACACAAGAATAATAAAGAACACTACAATACTTGATAATTTAATTTGTCACGATTTTATTACTATTCTTTAAAATGAAAAAAGATCAAACAGTTGTAGTGATTTTAAATTAAATCGAGAATTTTGGTTTAGTTTGGGGCTAGCCTGATAGCCCTCCTGGATTCGCCACTGAATAAGATGACCCCTTCTGCTTTAGAGCGGTCGTTTCCATTCCCTCATAAAGCATAGAATACTTGAGATGTCTATGGATTCCACGTCATTTTGTATCAAACTATAAAGATAATTAATGATTAAGTTTTCGTTTATAAGATTAAAAATGCGGCGATTCGATGCACTTACGGCGTACGGGCACGACTGTTAAAGGTTAACCGACTTAAATATAGTTTTCTGTACAGTCTGCATAGATGACCCCTTTCTGTATTGGAAATTGTTGTCGAGATGATTGATTTAAGAGCCCAAAGAACACTTCAGATGTTAATGGATTACCGGTCTTTTTCGTCGAATGATAACCGATCGTTTTGTATGGAGTTATAACATTCATGAATGAATTAATTTTAGATTATAAGCAAAATGTATAATTCGATGTCCGACCAGAGCTCGGGCATCGCTTAACCTTTTTTAAGGTCGTAAAGTATACTATCAACCATCAATTTAAATGCATTTTTTTAAGGGGACACGCACTGTTAAACCTCGAAAATTTTCGATTTTTGGTATATATTATTCCCTGTCTTTCTGAACAATTTAAAACAATCCGCGTAAAAAAAATTCCATAATTTGAAAGTTATGAAGGAAAATGATCATCTTCAACGTAAACATTGAATATGCATAATCTTTAAAGCGCTATATCTCAAAGTTGTTTATTTTACATTGCGCGACGACATTTCAAGAACTACTGAATATTTTAATATGAACTTTTTTACCGAATACGTATTTTACCATGTTCTACAAATTGAACCACATTTTGTATATTTCTCCAAAGAAGTTTTTTTTGGGGAGCAATACGTAACTGAACGAGCGCTGGCTACCGATGGA
>BGPR01000151.1:479366-557796 GCA_013235015.1 Araneus ventricosus
ATCCTGGATTCGCCGCTGATCTTATTAGATAGCAAAGAAAATGCGACTCTTAAAGGGTTAAAGCTGTACAACCTTAGCCAACTTTTTTTTTATAAATTGTCTTTACATATTTCGTAACATTTGTTTAGTTTTCGATACCGAGAAATCGATAGTCAGCTGGAATGGGAAATAATCAAAATTAAAAAAAAAGCGTTTTTTTTAAATTTTATTTATATTTTTTTTAAAAGCACGCTTTTATGAGTGTATTAAAAAGCAAAAAATATTTTTTTTTATATAAAATCTGGAAGTCAATGCAAAAATTCTAAAAATCTCAGACACTGATTGAAATGTTTTAAGTAAATCGAAATTTTAATCATATTCATATTACAGTGGTCTCTCGATAATCCGGCACTTCGCCAGTCCGGCCCCTCTAAAACTCCGGCGTTTTAGCATCGCCAGAGGGGAGTGTTTAGCCGGTCGTTCACGAGCGTGATTGGACAAGTTGCGTGGTGGCACTGCACGCCATTATATTTTTAGCCCATCCATTTAAGCGGGACATTTACCAGTGTTCCACTCCACTTTTTTTCGAACACAGGCTGCCAGACCCATTCGTCAATGTGAAATCCCGATGATAATTGGCGTAAACAGAGGGAGAATTTGGAATTCCATCGTTGTTGGATTTCCATTCATTCCATTCGGTATAAAAGTGAAATACGATCCTTTGAGGCGGACGATAAATCATCCTGTGTTGGGGAGGGGGAATGTGCGTGAGAGTCATACTGGAGATATCAGGATGGGAAGGGAGGATGCTGTCTCCAAAAAGCGAAAATGTCCTGTGGGAGTCAATCTGGTGGTAGGATGAATGGGGGAACGAAGCGACCCGTAGTGCGGTTTGGAGCATCCATCAATGGCCGGCCTAAAGGATCTATTCTGGTACCCCCGGTTGGGTTGGGTCCCGCACGTTAACAACGGAACACAACCCAACTCCAAACCCAACCGGGGGTACCAGAATAGACCCCCAAATCTATCTACTTGAATGGGTGGAAAACAAATCTATCTCTGGTCCAAATGGAATAGATCAGTGTTGCCGTGAATGTCCAGCTAGGCAGGTCATTCATGGCCACTCCACGCAAACCACAACCCCATCACCTACGGGTCACTCCGATCCCCTACTGCGCGTACTTTCCCCCGCCTTCAAAACGCGAACTCCCGCCTGTTCCGATTTCCTCTAGAGCCAGAGAGCCTCACTCCTCCTCCACCGGTCGCATTTCAGCATTTATGGCCCGGCAGTCGAAATAGAGCGCATGATATCCAAACTTCGCTCCTCACCATTCCAATTCTAACCGGTTTTTCGCATTGACAACCGGTTTTGGTGGGGAGTAGAGCGCTCGTAAATGTTCAGCCTTATATACCAACATTTTAGTTAAATAAAGAGGGAAAATGAAGGAACTGATTGCAAATACATGGGGTGGGGCTTTAATCCTCAGCGAAAGATTTAATTATAAAGTAGTAATTTCAGTTATTATTTTGAAAAAGAAAGAGAATTTGAACCTCTAGTCTAGCCGTAGGCCGTAGTAAAACACGACCGTAGGCCGTAGGACTCGACCATATGCCTTGACCTTTCTGGGGTCACAAGAAAATTTTTCTGGGTCGTTAAAATTCAAAGAAATTTAATTGACAATTAAAATATAAAGCTTTTCTTCGAAAAAAGTTTACACAAAGTGAGGGGGTTGGAAATGAAAATAGTTTGCACGCCACTGCTCTAGTCCGAAATATCGTAATGTGATAATGTTTTGGGCGTGAATCATCTGTCTTGTCTTCGCCTGGTTGGATCGCAGCAGCCGTTGCGTTCTGTGCGTAACGACTTTTACATCACACTGTTTACAGAAAGAATGCCAGCTTAAAAACATACAGTGTTTTGAAACATGTTAAAGCATTAGTTAGTAATAAACTGAAGAATATAATGTTTATTTTTGCTTAGTCACACACATTCGTTATTCACTAGTTTGCTGCTCGCGGTTATGTAAAGAAAAAGCATTGTTACAAAATTGTGTTTAAAACTTAATGTTAAAAATTTATTAAAATTTGAAAAAAGAAATTGCGCGGAAAAAATTCGTGTAACTGGAAAAGTAATTTTTTATTTAATTTCAAAGTGGGGTAAGAATGGTTTATATGCTCTAATATGCTCCAAAGTTATTGAGGGAAAACGTTCAAGTTTCGATAAATTTGTAATTAATTAATAATTTAAATAAATCCATTCTTAGTGAGCACCATTAGTCCATTTCTTACGGGTCTATTCTAGTACCCCCGGTTGGGAGACGTCACTTTTCCCGCACGTTAACAACGGAAAAGTGACGTCTCCGAATAGACCCCCTAGTGAGCACCTACCGCCCAAGAAAGAAGGCCCAACGATCTGTCCTCAATAAAAACAGCGAATATTTTAGGAGCCGGTGATAAACTAATACCTACCACGCCATCAGTATTCTACTGCTGTTGCGCAGTGAAGCGAAGTGAAATCATTATCATGACATGTTTTGTTCTTCCCACCCACTCGTTCTCACTTTGAGCTGTGTGTTTTGTTTTTAAGATTATTATTTTCACTTCTGAAAGGAAACAATTTCCTGTCAGATCAACGAGTGCTGACATTCTCCTCGGGTCACTTTTGAAAGTAGTCACTGCGAACAAGATATCCCCCGAAGTAAGAAGGATGGCAGCTGAGATGCCAAGTGTCAGGTAGAAAACATTAACTTTACTGCTATTCTTTTTTGATGTTGTGTTTCAATATAAGCGTACTTTTCTATAAAAATTGAAGTTTTCGTTTTTTATGGGATCCACATAACTTAGACTTTGTTTATGTGTTTTATTATGCTTGTTTGAGTTTGACACCTTTGTGTAGAACAAACTATTCAAGAACAAAAACTTAATTTTGATTTTCGCCAGTATCCGTTATTTAGAAGAAAAATTCTTTATTTATCCTTTATGTTTTGTTGTGACCAGTTTTTCTGAACTTCAATTCAAGATGCTGTTAGTGGGTGGTCTAAGGAGTACTGGTAGGATCCAAAAAATATGATTAAATAAATATAATGAAATAAAAATCAATAAACAATGAAATGTTAGCCATTAAATTTTTTTTGGAATACCAAGAAAAGGTTAAATAAAACCATAAATATATTTTGCTATTGTTTTTACAATTTTTTATTCGGGTTTTAATCTATATTGGTCATAATAGGATGCCCATTTCTTCAGAAGCCAACTTTTAGAAAAATTAATTTTGTTAATCTTTTTTTTAATATGAGCTATTTATCGATAAATAAAAAAACGTGCAGTCTGGGGCATCTGATTCATATCTTGAATGTCTTTCCAGTCGGAGAAAAACATTCAAAAACCAGCTGGAGTGGCCTCCCCAAAACTTTCTCGTGTCGAGTCCAACACGGGTGGAGGAAAAAATACACCAAGCACTAGAATTAAACGCCATTCCCTAACACAGGTGGGGTAAACGCGCGAATCGTTCGCGCCTTTTTTTCAGCCGATTGAATCAAAAATTGGATACGGATCTACAATTAATATTAGCAGACCTCGTACCAATTTTTATTTATCTAAGTCATAGGGTTTAAAAGTTATAATGTTTATTTATTTTATTTATTTAGAAAAAGCACACTACAGAATAAACTCCAATTACAGAGTGCATGATACAGAAACAAACACTAAAATAGCCGTAAAACACAGATTAATAAAAACAACAGATAGACGCAGAAATCACTAAAAACACAACACGATTTTAAAAAGCACATAAAATAAAAACACTTCAAGAACACAAAAGCCGCAAACATCCAGTCTTAAAAACACCATAAGACATATTAAACACATCAAGATCATCAGAGTACCTATTAAAAATCTTGTAAAATTTATAAATAGAAAAATTACGTATGTAATTAAACCTGGTAAATACATTTACAAATAAGCAACTCTTCCTCAGACTTCTAGTCGGCACAGAAAAAGTGATACGGCTCGATATGTCACTGCAATCAATGGCATCATTAATTATCTTATGATAAAATAAAAGACGAGAAAGGTCACGTCGGACCCTCAAACTGTGAATGCCAAAGATGCTACATAAATGAGATGAGGATAAGTCTTGTGGATAATAGTGATTTGCTCGTTAAAATAAGTAACGCAAAAACCTAGTTTGTACCTGTTCAATAATTTTAATTTTATAATGTTAACAAGTATGCGATTATACAGACCGACAGACAGTCAACCCTTTGACGGATTCCGTCCAAAATTTGATGGAAATCTATAAATTATGTGTCAAGATCACATACCAAATTTCATCCCTTTATCGCTATTAGTTTTCGTGTTCACGGGCAGACATAATTCTAAAATTGTGTTTTTCGGACTCTAGGAGGTCTAAAACGTGGAGATTCGTCAAAATCTCGAGTTCGAATTTTTTGACGATTACAATACTTTCTCTTTGTATCCTTCGTATACGAGAAAGTAACGAGGACTGTTGCTGCTAATCTGAAATATCTTCTCACTTTATAGACGTAGCAAAATTTAGGAATTTAAAATTAACTTTATCTAAGTTTGAGAAATTAAATCTTAATATTTGCGAATAGGAAATGCTTCTAAGTAAAATTCAGGACAATTTGAGATATCTAATTAATAATTGGGATTAATCAGGAAAACGTTTGCAATCCGGGACAAAACGGCAGAAATTCGGGACTGCCCCTGCTAATCCAGGACGTCTGACCACCTTTGCGTTAGCGTTTCTAAAGCTTCAACATGAAAAGTAGTTTCCTGAGTGAATTGTTGAAGGTGACAGATCGCTTTTGCGGAGCGTTTTCTATGTTAAAAGGTATGAGAGAATCCCAGTTTATCACACTCAGTCGCTGTACTGAGTGAATCTTTATAGATTGACATCTAATCTTGCTTTACACTTGACTGGTTTATTTGCTTTTTCATCGCAGAAGCTTCACTTTTAGCACACAGTTCAAAACTGCCATCTATTACTCGAGATAACTTGTCTCTTGTGTGACACCTGTTGCTATTTTCCCTTAAAAAGACACGAAGACTTCGCTCCCGTTCCCATACGACATGCCCTTGCTCCCAGATAACCACTGTTTGCACCTTTGTCGAGTCGTCGGGCGATAATGCTGGTAGCGTTGGCGTTGACCGGCCGACGCAATTTCAGCCCACGATTTACACTTTTTGCACCATTTTTTATTTTTATTTAATTCAAACAAATTTGCATCCCCCCCTTTTCCATTCCAAGTTCAACAGCTGTAAATAAGTAGGCTGCGGTGTTGCGGCCACGGCCATGTATTATTCATCAGCTGCACATCGAAAGTGATGTCAATTTTTATTGTGACGCGGTTATGTATTATGTATGGCGTGCAAGGTCATTTTGTTGCTTGGCGAACTGGACGAGAGTTATGTCAGGGAAGGTTTTTTCTTTATTCGTTTTAAGTTCTTGCCAGTGATTTACGCTTCGGAGGTGCATCTGACACTGGGATGATTAACATGAATCGCAAAACTGGCTTTCGGTTCCTGTTTTAAATCAACAGGTGTTGTTTGCGACGCTGGTGACTGATTTCCTCCGCATTGTGTGGTAATCGATTTTTAGATTTAGTGGTGACTTTTTTGTTCTTTTCGATGGACACATTTATTTATTAGGGTTAGTTCTGCTTGCGGTTAAGTCTGTTTGCATTCGGGGCGATTTTTAAACACGCCTTGTAAGAATTTATTGAATTATTCACCACTGAATGACGTAATAGTGTGCATATATTATACGGATCTATCTTCTGGTAAAGAATTCTCGTAGTTTTATTTGTATTTGGCATTAAATTAAGCAAAGTGATAAGATTTTCTCTTCTTCAACCCGCGCTGAAGGAAGGGAGGCCATGTAAAGCCGGAACAGGAAGTCGTAAACCGGAACTGTTCCAACTAATCCATATGTCTGGTCAATTTACCATTAGGAGATCACAAGCCTACGATATTTAATAATTTTGAAAATAAATACGGTATGGAATTGGGGGTCAATAAAGGCTGTATTCTACTCATAGTAAAATTTGGGAAGAATTTTTCGGATATTGCTTTTTAAAATTTAATCAAATTATTTTTTTAAAAAAATTATTATTTAAAAGTAAAAGAAGGAGCGAATATAGACTTGTTCAAAGTCGTGAAAGATCTGGGATCAAGTGTAAAAGTCTATGCTGTCCTGGCTAATCCTTGGCATCTGATCATTTTAATTAAGAGTATTATTACTCCAGGTACAGTAAAAATACGGGTTTTATGAAATATTTGGTTTCAAATTTCGATAGAATTTTGTTTAGAAGGAAAAACTCCTTATTGGTGTGTCTGTCGTCTATAACAATGGACATAAAAGTATATTTGTTGGCACGTTACAATTATTCTGTGTCTTTTTTCTTAAACTTTCTGCATTTGTAGTACCTTTGTTTTTCAGAAGTTTAGGCAGTAACCTGTAGAATGCACGAAAAGTCTGAGAAAAAGATGGAAAATTTCCCGGGGACATTTACCTTTAGTGAATCATTGATAATTCGAATGAAACATAAGGGCATGCATAAAAAAAACCATATCTGCTACATGAATCAACTTGCAATGGGTTATGTATGTATGTACTTGCAATAAAACTGTTTAACCATTTGCTGTAAATCGGACTGCACTAAATGATGTTGTATTTGGTAGGAAGATGGTGACGTCTGTAAAAATGATTGGACAGCAAATAAAAATCAATAACGTCTTCAAGCTGGCGGCGCAACAGAGTGTCAGCCAAGTTCGCGTTCGGGGGCAGTGGAGATAAATTCTTATTTTTATTTTGTTTTACTTTCGCGTACACTAAGAGAAAGTATAGCAAGCATCAAAAAATGCGACTTCGAGATTTTGATGAATCATCCATGTTTTAGACCTCCCTGAGTCCGAAGAACACATTTTTGGAATTTTCTGCCTTTCTGTGAACTGCAAAGAGCTATGAAGGTGAAATTTGGTACTTAGTTTTCATTCCAAAAATTTCCGTCTTTGGTAAGTTTGTCTATCAGTGTACAGGAACTTCACAACAAAAGTATGTTTTTACGATACTCACACGATAAGCCTAAGTCGTTGCAGCAAAGATAATATTTTCATTTTATATTTAGTCTGTAATTTTTGTTTTATGTTCCTGGTAGAAGCTAAGTAGATAATTTTTTCATTCATTCAACTCAATTCAGAGCATTGCACATACTATAGATCAGAGGTTCCCAACCTGTGGTACGTGTACCCCTGGAGGTACACGAAGGACCATTTGGGAGTACGCGAAATCAAAGCTGTTTATGGCGGAAGCAAGAAAACATAAGGGATTAAAAAAGAGAATTTTGCTTCTCCAAGTGAATACTTGTTATTTATTAACTATACCACTTGAATAGTTGATTATTACGAAGTGTAATATTTAGCTATCCTTATTAGTTAAGGCGAAATAATTACAAAACTGGTTTCATTTGCTTTGGCGGTGAACTAATATTATTGTAAAAACGGAATAAAATGTAAAATCAAAAATAAGTTCTTCAAATGTTATTCATTCGAGTCATTTGACTCTTAAACTAACCTTAGCATTGCTGATAAAAACTTCTTTACATAGACGGATTGTTGGGGGAGAGTTGAATATGATAGTAGGGGGTACGCCAAAACAAAAAGAATAATCAAGGGAGTACGCGAGGGAAGAAAGGTTGGGAACCCCTGCTATAGATCATTGCTGCTCTTTCGTTTGTATAACCACGGGTCGATCCAGACAAAAATTGGGGCCGTTTTTCGGCCCCTTCACAAAATTCCACTTCAAGAAAACGGCTCCTTCACAAAACTCAAATTCACAAAAACTGCCTTTTTTTTTAGTATTATATCAAATTACTGCATATATTTGGTTCAGTGAAACACTTTTGATATTAAACGTAAAATATAGAAATATGACTTAATTGAAGGTTTTACATGTTAAAAAAAATTTTCACAAAAAATATTTTTCAGAAAAATAATTTTTTTCACAAAAATATATTTTTTTCTCGCAAAAATGGGCCCCTAAAAAAACCTGGATCGACCCCTGATAACATTCTCAACCAGATGTACCATCTGTAAAACATTCTACTTTAAAAATTCAAAGAAAGTGTCAGAGTTCACAATTCTACATAGGTTTGTCATACGTCCCGTATATACGGGAATGTCACTGTATTTCACTACTGAGTCCCGTTTTATTTACTATTTATTTTTTATGCTATTTTTCCCGTTTTCGGATGACTCTCAACCAAGTTCTGGAATGGTAAGAAATTGAATGTGCTATTGCATATTTAAAGGAAGAAACATCGATATTGGCAACACGGAGATTCTATTCAACCGGTTTGTATATCTAAAAAGATTATTTAGAGAAAAATAATGCCAACCAAAACTGCGAAGCGACTGTGAAATTGAGTATGAAAGAAAAATGGCGGAATATTTTTGCAGATACAAAGTATATTGATCAAAAGTCATGTTTAATGAAGCTATGCGAACACGTATTTGCCATTCCAGCCCACAATGCAAATGTGGAGAGAATATTTTCCCTAATGCCAACTCAATGGTCGGACGAAAGAAACAGGTTGTCAGTGGAGACAAATGAACCAATTTTGACTTGTCATTGTAACTTTAAAATGTCTTTCGGCCAATTTTATAATTAGGTGAAAGAAGAAAATGATGTAATTCAGAAAGTAAATCAACTTCAAAATATGACTGGGCACCAAAGAATAAGCCTGGCATCTTTTTTTATTATTCTACGTGTTAATTTTATTAGATTGCTTAAACCTTATTGATTTCTTTTATCAGAGTAAATTAAACCATTACCTCAACACATTTTTCATGATTTATTTATTTAGCACTTAAACCAGGGGTGTAGTGGAGCTGGAACGCGCCGAAACGCCGTTCCGGCACTGCTCTTTTTAAAGAGAAATAAATAAGAAAAAAATTGTAAAAACGTCCTTAAAACAGCGCGAATTTTGTCACCCAGTTAGAGCGTTCCGGCACTGCTTTTAGAGCGTCCCGGCACTTCTTATTTTGCGACTACATCACTGACTTAAACGTCCCGTATCAATGCTTGACAATTATGGCAACCCTAGTTATCCACTGTTTTGCATTTCATAATGGTAAGGTTATGAAATTTTGGACGAAATCCATCTTTGCCTGTCCGTGTACAGGAACTTCCGAACAAAAAGTATGCGCTCACTATACTTACATTTCGTTTCAGCCAAGATAATATTTTAATTTTATATTCAATCCCTATGTTGTTTTATGGGTACTCGCTTTCTCTAGCCGTCCTGAGGTTACTTGACGACCTACGAATTACGCCAAGATAGCAGCTATGATTTCACAAAGCTGTGCCAGCGAAGCTACTAGGTTGCGGCTTCCACGGCTAGCGAAGCTGTAGGATGTTTTTTTAAGTAAAAAAAAATTGCCGGTGCCCACTTATCGGCCCCTTAAGCAGGAATATTTTTAAAAATCCACTGTGAATTCGAAAACCTTAGCGAAAAATGTAACACGATGCTAATATAAGCACACCTGCTGTTTTTATAGGATTACAAACGTTTTGGCGAGATTTTACCACATCTTGGCGATATATCTATGCTTCTAGGCGATTCAACATCGGGAACCGCTATAACAAGGAAGCACCATTTTATATATTGATTGAAACTAAGTAGATAATTATTTTAATTCATTAGACTCAATAAAGAGCAGTTTCACTTACTCTCGATCGCTACTTGATTATGAAAAACTATTTCGTTTTCATACCATTCTCAACCATATGTACCATCTGTCAAACATATTCTAGGTTAAAAATTCTAAGAATATGTAAAAGAGTTCCTTTTTTTCACTCATTTGCATTTCATAATGGTAAAGTGACGATCGAAGCATTTGAAAGAAATGCTTCATATAAAATAACTAGCAGTACATGCACGAGCGTTGCCCGTGGAATCAGTACTTCAACAAAATGAAAAAAACTATATATAACCCGCCCACAATGACATGAAAAGGTTTTGAAAACAAAATCAAAACAAAAGATACACATTATTGATTTTCCCGCTTATTTTTATATTAAAAAATCGCAACGTGAAAATTATTATACTGCAAGTAAAGTATGCGAGATGAATAAATACGTTAAGATACTGCCGAAAATAATAATCAGTCATTCAATTCAGGGTTATGACGTCACCTCCTCTTCAACCAATCAAATAGCCAGCTGCCTTCCGGAAAAATGTCGCAGGAGAAAACTCGCTCGATAAAAATAACTTTCACCTTCCCAGAAAAAAATTAATTAAATAAAAACGGGATAAGATCTTTTAACCGTTCTTGTTTTAAATCCGACAGAACCGTTCTAGTTATAAGCTGAAAAAAATTTAAAATAATAGTGTTATTAGAAAGTCGGATGTAACAAATTTAAAAACAAAAATAACATTTCGATTGCAAAACTGGCTATTTTTTAAAAATTTCTCAAAATTCAGTAAATTACGTTAGAAATTCAAAACTAACTTCATTAGAACGGAAATCGCGTGCTCTTTCCGATGGTGTATCTATTTTTCTCGTACAGTTATCCGAAACCATGCTGTTGAGAAATTAGTGCGAAAAATCACCCAAAACAACACAAAACATTAAATAAAAAAATTTCTAGATTAAATTTTAAAATTTCGGCTTCGAGGTGCATTGAGTCACCATTACGACTACCTGTGTGCCAAAATTCATGACTGTAAGTGCGATAGATTCGTCTGGACATCGCACGCAGACACACACGCAAACATTGCCTTTTATAAGTATAATAGATACTCGTGCCAAAAATAAAGACAGCTTGTTTTCCCCCTCGACGGATTTAGAAGGCATCACTTAAAAAGGCGAAATCGCCACAGCCCATTTGAAAGATGACCGCACTTAAAGCATGCCACCGTATCATCCTGCCAGTCTTCAAGAACGGTGTTTGGAGTGGCGATTTGTTTGGGTTTTGCAATAACACACGCAGACAGCATTTGCCACTATTTTTGTTTTAGTTTATTAAACTTCGGCTGACGATAAGGTCGAAACAAGTCTACTTCCTACGCAATTCTGTAAATATAGACGTTACGCGTTCGGTGATCTGGGGTTAATAGTTCTCGCCACAAGACGGAGATTGACAAATTTGCTTGCTCTTTCTCCGCTGAGTAGGCAGTCGGTGTGGTCATACTGGTTTGCTAATACCTGGGTTGGCTGATGGTGAGGTGGGAAGGGAGGGGGTCGTCTGAAAGGTCGGATCAAAGGGTCTTTGTGCTTAATCTGTAGAAATTCAGGTAGCTTTTTACTTTTATTTTTTGTTCTGTATTTCTCTTAAATCAGACGCCCCGGATTAGTCCCGTTTTTGGACTGTCCCAGCTTCTAAAACCGTCCCAGGTGTGCTCCGAATTTCATATATTTATAAGTAAATGACTTATGTTAAAGATATAAAAATATTAACTAGGTTGAAAAATATAAACTCATTTTTAAAAAAAATTAGTTTCTGAAAAGTTTTAACCAAACCAACTTTTGATATGCAGGTTGTTATAATTAAAGTTCACCTATTGATAATTACCCTAGAGCCTGTTCTTGTGCTCCAAACGAAACAGAAAATCACTGGAATGTAGTAAAAGTAATGCGCTTTTTGAAAGCCGAAAAAAGAGAAGAATGTTAATTTTCGGCAGTAGGTGGCGCTGTGTCAGTATCTGAGAATTATTTTGCATATTTTGTTTTAATAACTGCAGCAATTGAATAGTTCATTTGAGTTTATTTTAGTTTCATTAAAAACGCTGTCGAAATCCAGTTTCGAACGTGAAGATTTTTTTGTTCGAAACGAAAGTACCGCTTTTATGCAACCATTTCAACCCCCTCACACTACTTTTTATTGTTTTCACCAAACGTGTCACTTGTACTATATTCTAGTGAAATTTTGCTTCGTTTGGAACCATAGAACAGTCTCTAATTAATAATTGCCAAATGTAAATAGAATTCCAATCATTCACATTTCGCGCGACTGCGCCTCGAGATACAAAACATCTAAAAATAATTCATAAAGCCGCATTTAGCTTTAGTATTTGAAATATAAAGCTGGTATTTCTCAATACTCCATTCCAATTGTCCCAACAACTGGTTTGTTTTCCACTCATTCCAGTCGAAAAATTTAGACAAGTCATTCACGGATGTTCTAAAGTTTGTTTTGTTGCCACTTGTTTGAGAAGGTTCAAAGTCTCAGACTGACTTACTCCCAATCTCCTCTTCCCCCACACTCTGGATTTCTGCGTTTACTTTCAACATGACTTAGCCTCTTCGAGGGATCCCAATCTAGGCAGTGGCTTTGTTTTCCCGCTACCCTCGCAGCGAGGTGGCAAAAGGCCATCCGGCCATTACAGTTTGATTCTATTCGGTTCTATTCTATTCGGGCCATTCCAGTTTGATTCTATTCGGTTCTATTCTATTCCGGCCATTCCAGTTTGATTCTATTCTATTCCGGCCATTCCAGTTTGGTTCTATTCGGTTCTATTCTATTCCGGCCAGAATAACATACACAGTTCTGAACTTAAAGTGAATGAAAATGTTCAAAAACGAGAAAAATGTAGTTAAAACTTCACATACCTATTTTAATTGCCCAATTGCTGTTTACACTTAGGACACTGGTATCCGCTTGCTATCAATCCCTGATCCACACACCACTGGAAAACAACTTTAGCTTCCGCTGTCTGAAGCTGATGGTAGGTCGAAAGGGAACCAATGCCATAATCAACAGCTGTATGAAGGGCACGTAACGAAATGATAAAATGAAACCGATGAAACAAATTCGATTGAATCGACCAATCACATGAAACAGATGAACGGAACAAACTCATCAAAACGAATCGTAATATCGCGCCATGCGCAAAACACAGATGAAAAGATCAACTTCCGCGCATGCGCACATCTAACTCGTTAAAATCATCATTGCGCAACCGAAACAAATGTCCTCTCCTCTCCATTCTTGGCGGCAAAGATTTGGCGATCCTAAGAGGAACGAAGTAGGCCCCTTAGACTAGAATTTAACCCAGTTACATGCACACATACAGTCATTTTTTCATTACTGTCTATTCTATGCCTTGTTGTTGATTACGTTCGGAGATGAATGGTTTGGCGACAAACTGGGATGTTTTTAAACGCGCCCTTAAAATTGTTACGTTAGTAAAATTTAGGATGTGGAACAACTGGGGAGTATGGAAGTGAACGAACAGAACACAAACACAAATTTCGTTGCACAACATTAAACTCTTTTGATTTATTTTACGCTTCTCGAAAGTGACAAACTCAAAGATTCACAGAAGCCAAAAATATTTTTGACTCTGTGTCGGTAAACTTTTGCTACTTTTATTGACTTAGAATTGAGGATAGCGAATAACTTTTGAACAAAAGTCAGCCTTTTATTTTTAGTGCGAAATGCCTGTGGCGGATATCCATAAAAAAGAAATTAAGTGGAAACTTGAGAAAAAGCGTGGTTTCTGAAATCATCTGCGGAGCGCTTCGTCAAGATTCAAATCTGCGAGAGTTTAGATGAGATCTTAGGTCGTGGGTCAAGGAAATTTTAATACCTTAAGCCTAATGTCATGGCTATTATTGGGCAAAAGTCAGTGCTGGCTGAGTTGACTTAAGTGATATAATGTAGATGTCAAGAACGATTGGAGTCTCGGAACCGGATGAGTGATGTATGCCTTATTAATGTTTCCCCGTCAAATTAGACTTGTGCAAATCATGATTTAAGTCGTTCGCATGTTTAGCCGTGTGACTTTCAAGTTTGGCCGCATCTATTAGTTCTCAAAACGTATCTGAATTGACTACGATTTCTTTATAACTATTAGAGAATCTTGCGCAGGAAAAAACGAACCAAATTAAATTCTTTATAACTTTTTATTTTGGAAATTTCTACTATCCTTGAGATTAAAGTGCATTATTTTTTAGTCTGAAATTAATCAGCAGTCTAAGTTAAATCACCAAACAAGATTATTGAAAGCAACAATTTTGGTTAGTCGATCGATATGGGACCGTCTCATACGTCCCTTCAAGCAAACTCTGTCACTCTGAAATTTCCACCCCCTTTCGTTAAGTGTGACTGATTTCACACCCGTGGTGTTCTTCGTTAAAGTGACTCGCCCAGATGTGTTTGGGGAAGAGGGGAGTTTTCTTAGAATTCAGACAATACCAGCTGTCATTGTGGTTTTTGAGGGGGAGAGTGAATTTCCCTCATCTTTGATATAGGATCTCGGAAGTTCCCGTATTTTGAGGTACCTTTATTTCAATGGCCTTAGGAATCGGAGGGTTAAGGGCCAAAGAAAGAAACACCGAAACAGATTTTGGCAAATTACGTTTTCATGATTTGCGTCTGAGTGAGCGAGCATTAAGAAGACCACCTCCCACCTCTACCTTAACTAAGCTAGCTTGTCTCTAGACGTGCTGTCCTCTCCTAGCCATGGTATGATCGGGAGGAATTAACGTTAGTTCAAATTTTACAGAGTTAAAGGAATAAAAGATTTTAATATATTCCATAATGCGAATAAAACTTCCATCTTGTTTGTAGTATCGTGTTCAATAAACATATTAAAACTCTATTACTCATATTGTATGCATCCGATGCACAATCTGTCGGATTACCCATCGGTGTATAACATGCAAAATAAGTAATTATCGCGAATAAAATTCGCCAAAGTAATGAAGAATGTATGCATGTAAGGAGGAGAATGAAGGTAAAATAACTCATTGCAACATTGAATTGATTTTGTTAGTGAATATATTCACTGGTAGGTGTTTATGCATTTGCTACATACCCACGGAGACAAAATATGAGAGTGTGACTACACTCAGTCTACCATTTTTTTTAACATGGATTAGTGTTTATATTTCGGGTTTCTCCTGCGTCATGTCGTTTTGTCTCACCTTGACTTGACTCGACAAAGTCATTCTGGGACTTGCGTAATCACGGCTCTCTGCAAACTTATTGTGGAAAACGGTGTTTGCACTTTTTCTGAATCATCCTTTATTTATGTGAGAGCTTTATTATCTCTAAAACGAAAGCAAACATTGCATTTATCTATTTTCTGCGGATAAACACGGAGTGGGTGTCAAATTGAAAACTTGACTGTGCGTGTGAGTGCCCCTTTTCCTTGTTCCGTATGTTTACTCGCGTTGATATGCTGAGTGGAAGAGTTGTGCGAGGTTCTGCCAGTTCAAATTAGATTTTAAACCCAAAACAGACTAGTTTGTGGATATATTTCTGTAACTTATGATGTTCCCTTTAAGTTTCATTGGTCTGTATTATCTTAAGAAAACATTTTGCTCTTAGGGGTATTAGTGGACAATTTAGTTCCACTGTGCAACTGCGCGAAATATGTCTTACATTACGCCGTAGGGGCTAAAGTTAAGGTTGCTAGAATTATCAAGCATTGATATGGGACATTTAAGTGTTAAATAAAACATGAAAAAGTGGGTAAGTAATGGATTATTTTAGAGTGTGATAGAAAATAAACATTGCTAAGTTTTAATACATACGCATCTCTTTGAATTTGATTCTTTACCTAAATATTTTACAATCGCTATAATCTACAATGAAAAACCTTCTGATAGTCATTGTACGCTGGGTTACAGTAGGTTCGAATTTTTTATCCTCGCTGGGGGATAAAAAAATCAATAAAGCTTAAGCAATCTAATAACCGGAGAATAATAAAAAAAGATGCGCAAGGCAAATGCTTTTTAACCCAGTCATATTTTAAAGCTGATTTATTGTACTTTCTTAATTATATCATTTTCTTCATTCGCATAATTACACACTTAATAATTATTTACACACTTAATAATTATGTACACACTTAATAATTATTTACACACTTAATAATTATTTACACACTTAATAATTATTTACACACTTAACAATTATTTACACACTTAACAATTATTTACACACTTAACAATTATTTACACACTTAATAATAATTTCACAATTAATTACTTCTTTCACATCACTCTTACAGATGTTCTTCATGAAGATCCTCACCCACAACTATTTACTTTTTTAAAAATGATTGGTTTTTACTATTTTATCTGAATTTTTACTACAATGTTTTAACGTTGTTTCCTCCCGGAACCTTGTTTTTTGCAATCTTCACAATTTTACAAGTCATGACACATTTCCGCGGAAACGCGGATTTCAGCTGTTTCGGCATCGGATTTTATCATTCTTGATTTTCTATTATATAAAAATTCTACAATATTTTTAATATCTTAAGCACTTTTTGTATAAGTTTATTTATTTTATTGTTTGATTAATCATACTTAATTTACCCCTCGGTATTTATGGGTTTGGCGCAATTCATTATTTATGAAGTTCAGCTGTTTTTGTTCCAAGAATGTGTCATGTCTGGTCATGAAGTGTGACAGTTTTTTAACAATCTCTTAAGCTAATGCTTGATCTCGCACCGTATGTTTGGCGCAGCATAATCGACAATGGTTTCTGCGGCAGTAAACTACATTAAATCGAATCAAACTCTATAATTATAAAATTAAGGTCACGCAGAGTTTGGAGAAAAAACGTGACAAATAGTAATACGGGACTGAGCTGTGAAATACGGCGACAGTCCCTTACGTACGAGACGTTTGGCAACCCTATCTTAAGTACGAACTCTCATCATGATGCATTTTTTAGTGCGGATTTCATTATCTGTATTCTAACATTTACTTTCAGTACAGTAATCATTATAAATTATTAAAATAATGTGTTCTCGTTTTTGAATTAAATTAATGCTAATCAAGGAGTGCACCAGGAAAAAAAAATTTGGGAACCCCTGCTTTAAAGTATAACATAACACCACTCCATGTCCCTGCAACTATATGCTTTACAGTATAGTGAAGAGAAAAGTGAGTGTGCATTTTGGACATGTCCCTTGTCACCTGTTGTGTCCGAAATTCGACACAGATCTACAATTTCGGTGACAAGATCGTGAACCAAATATCATTTATGTAAATAGTTGCGTATTTAGGTTGTTGCGTTCATGTGCATACGAATATGCCGACAGACAGACGGTCAACCAAACGATACATTTTGTCCAAAATTTGATATCCGTCAACAATTCTGGTGAGAAAACCATATGGCTAGGGTTGCCATATGCACGTATATACGGGACTATCACAGTATTTCATTATTCAGTCCCGTATTACTATTTGTCCCGTTTTCTGCCTAAATGGGAAGAAATGGAACGTACTATTGCATATTTACAAGGAAGAAACATCGATCTTGGCAACACTCGGACTCCAGTATAACCAGTTTGTATATTTAAAACATTATTTAGAGAAAAATAATGCCAACCAAAACTGCGAAGCGACTATGAGATAGTGTATGGGAGAGAAATGGCTGAAGTGTTTTGCAGATACAAAGTGTATTGATCGAAAGTCGTGTCTAATAAAGCTATGCGAATTCCAGCCCACAATGCAAATTTGGAGAGAATATTTCCCCTAATGTCAACTCAATGGTCCGACAATTTTGATTTATTATAATTTTAAAATGACTTCCGCCCAATTTTATAATTATGTGAATGAGGAAAATGATATAATCAAGAAAGTAAAATCAGCTCTAAAATATGACTGGGTTAAGAAGGATTAGCCTCGCATCATTTTTGTTATTCTACGTCTTCATTTTACGAGATTGCTTAAACTTTATTGATTTTAGTACTTAAACATATGGCCAAAAGTTTTCCATCTAGTTTGTGGCGTTTTAGATTTTTCCCATTCTCGTGTACAGGGTTCGACAGACAGACTTCCTGTTGACGGGTGTCCTTTAAACCAGTACTCAAACTGTGGGTCACGACCCCTTTGGGGGTCGCGCAAACATTTTTGTGGGTCGCTGAATTCAGAGAAATTTACCTTATTAATTATTTGAAAATAAAATAATAAATAAATAAAAAATTTAAAATAAAAAATAATAAATAAATAAATTTGAAATAAAAAATTTATAAATAAATAAATTTGAAAATAAAAATAAAATTTATTTGAAAATAAAATATAAGGCCTTTCTTCAAAAACCGTGGTTGCGACCCCTCTGGGGGGTCGCGACAAAATTATACACAAAGTGAGGGGGTCGGAAATGTGAAAAGTTTGTCCGCCACTGCTTTAGAATATTGGCGCTCAAACTAATTTCATTTCTGATCCCCTCGCTTCTTGTAAAATTTTTTCCACCCCCGGGTGTCGAGGCCACGCTTTTTGAAGAAAAACCTTATAGTTTTTCATTGTCAAGTACATTTTTTTTAATTTATCGACCCACAAAAATTTTCTCGCGACCCAAGATTTGCGCAGCACTGCTTTAGAATTTGATAGAAATTCCCAATTTGGATGTAAAAACCGCACGCCAAGTTTCATCAGTCTAGCTAGAGAGGTTGCGAGTTATCTAGTTCGCAGTCATACGTAATTCATTCCTAAATGGTACGTTTTACAGCTGCCGACACGTGTGGACACCGGGAGGTGTAAAACTCGCAGATTCATTCAAATCTCGAGAAAGATTTTTTAAAAATTACAATTTCTCCTTGCATACTTTAACCAGCGGGAGTGTTCTCCCCTAAATTTTCTCGTATGCTTCCCCAAAAAAGTGCCGTTTTCCCTTCCCCCGCGCGGCTAAAAAAATATTCGAACCTATTGTTACCCAGAATCCAATGACTGTCAGAAGGTTTTTCATTATAGTGATTGAAAAATATGTAGATTGAAAAATATCTAGGTAAAGAATTTCAAAGAGATGCGTAACGATTTTCCTCTCTTACTGGCTCAAGGACAAACTGATGTAATTCGCTACTCCGTAATGAAATTCCTCTCCGTTCTTCCAGTACGCATGCGCGTGGAGATAATGGATTCTCTTCAAAAGTAAATTATACAGACCGACAGACAGTCAACCCTGTGACAGATTTGGCCCAAAATTTGATACGGACCTACATTCATGATGATAAAACTGTGTACCAAATTTTATTCATCTAGCTGTTCAAGTTTTTGAGTTATAGTGTTCGCATGACCGCGGGCAGACAGATAGACGGACTTCCCTTTGACGGATTTTGTCCAAAATTTGGTAGAAACCTACAAATTATGTTTAAAGACCACATACCAAATTTCATCTCCGTAGCTCTAATAGTTTTCGAGTTATCGTGTTCACAGACAGACATAATTCTAAAATTGTGTTTTTCGGACTCAGAGAGGTCTAAAACGTGGAGATCCGTCAAAATCTCGAGTTCGAATTTTTTGACGATTACAAACCCTTCTCTTTGTAAACTTCGTACACGAGAAAGTAAAAAGGTTGTTTGACTTGCTTTTCCTGAATATAATTGTTAAATGTTTGAATCTATTCTCTTGCGTGCTTTTAGTATTGCAATGATTTTTGTCTATTTCAAATTCTCTGTTAGGACAACAAGGTTCAGTGTGCTTCACTTGTGGTTTTCAGTTAATTATGTCCCATTCCGTTCATGAATTCAGAAATTTGCTGCGCAGACGATTCATTATGTGCTCACCACAGCGATAGAGTGGAATTTAGAGTAAATAAAAAAACTGTCGAGGAACAACAACATTATCGTTAAAATAATGGTCTGAACGTTCTGCTGACTACAGCGCGTCTCGGTTAGTGTTTTATCAGTCGCTTTCTTTTTGTCCTGGTTTTAGACATGAAAAACGACCGAAAGTATTTAGTCTAAAAAGAAATGAAGACTCGAGTATGTATTGCGCATATTTTAATTGTTGATTGCATAGGATGTTTGAGATCGAATGCGCTTAAAAAATGTTACATGAATGTAAAATTCAGCGATTCCTTTGTTTTAAAGATCTGTATGGTGTTTATGTAATTTAAATAATTAACTTTTAGATTAATGGGAACTGAAATCCCATCTTATAGCTTAACAAGCAGCGTTACCTTTCTCAATTTCCCAAATTCTGCAAGAGGAAGAAAAACAACTGAGTTTTTCGCAACCGTTTTATACTTATAAAAGGAAATGTTTGTGTGTGTGCGATGTTCAGACGAATCTATCGCACTTACAGCTATGATATTTTGCACACAGATAGTCTTAAGGGTGACTCAATGCACCTCGAAGCCCGAATTTTAAAATTTAATGTGGAAAATTTTTTATTTAATGTTTTGCGTTGTCATGGGTGCAAAATAGTTTTTGACCGTGAGAAATAATGATCGTAGAAAAACAATCGATGCACCATCGGATAGAGCAAACACTTACCGTTTTAATGACGTTTGTTTTGAAAATCTAACGAAATTTCCTGAATTTTGAGAAATTTTTAAAGAATAGTCAGTTTTCGCGAAAAATTTTAAGAATTGAAACTCAAATTACTCCATCCGGCCTTCTAATTTCGTTATCTTTTTGAAATTTCTTGAGGTAATAAATGGAACATTTCGCCATGATTTAAAACAAGTATGGCTAAAATACCTTTGTTCGTTCATTTTTAATGATTTTTTTCTTGATGGGGTCAGTTGTTTTTTAAATGAAGATCGTAGGAGGAGTTAAGTTTTCAAAGGGGTTTGTTATCATGACGTCGCAGTGACATGGCAAATGTAATTGCGCTCGTCGTATAAAGGTGTGACGTCACACCCTTGTTCCTCCTGCAAAATAAGCATTTAATTCCAAAATTAACCCCTTCTTGGTCGGCGTCGCATGTCGTACGACGAAGAGAAAAATTGCATCTCTGAAAGTGGATCCGTCGCTACTTACGAGTTTCGTTATATTTCAATATTATTTTTGTATTTCTGAATCTTTCTAAGAGATGGCGCAAATACTCCTACTTTCTTCATGTTTTCACATTTTTAAAATTTTATGTGATTTGAAAACAACGAATGTTTGGCGCAGTATGGCCAAATTGGACCTTGTGCCATTAAACCCAAACCAACCATTTTCATGTTTTCGTGATAAGATTTCCCGCCTTGAATGGCAAACGTAATCATTTTGTATTTTTTGCAATAAAAAAATAATTTTTAAAATTTACGACCAGAAAAAAGCATCTGACCAAGAAGGGGTTAAATTCGGGCGGTGCGTTTGATGTGCGTCACTAAGTCAAGGTTCGATGGAGAGTTGTTGGGATTACAACTTACTTCTCTTGTTAAACGAGGGTTGCTTCTGGCTCCCTGAAGTAGATTCGAACAAAAATGAAACCATAATTGAATCATTTTTGCTTGGAGAAAGAATTTATTGCACGCATGAATGCGATAATAAAACAAAAACGAAAATTTTTCCTAGACCCAGACACCTCAAACAATACTGCAGGGGAAAACATCAAAAACTTTATTGCAACTGAAGTCAAACTCAAGGTCTCTATTACTGATCAACACCTTATAAGGATTGGAAACTGCTTGTAAAATTTTGATTGCCCTTGTAGCTCAACTTTAAAAAAATTGTGGAAGTATTCACCAATGCCTTTAAAGCGCATCATTAAAGACAGAATGTCCTTTTTTAATCTGTTGCGTATCTTTTTATTTACCAACCTGTTTATAAATTGCCAATCTCAGCAATTGTAATCATACATAATGATGCATTTATTTCCTTCAAATCGATTAATACATTTTGCTTTTTGAATTCAGAAAGGTTGATAGTGTTTGCTTAGTACAGGTTTGATAATATTATTGTGTAGTTGAAAAGCAACAAATTATTCAACAGCTCACGACCATTTCGCAGTCACATTTATTTTCCTGACCCGATAAAAAAAGTTCTTTGGATGTTTTCTTTTCAAACATTTTTCAGAACTTTCCAGTTAAACTATTATCTTTATTATAAAAGAATATCTGACAATGTCACTCCCAGGAATGGCACTAGAATTTGCCCGACGGGGGAGGCCGATTTGCCCGGCAGGGGGGCACGACTTGCTGTACGAGGGGGGGGGGAGGCTAGTGTAATGAAATTGTCTCAAATTTTCGCCAGATTATTATTTTTCAACTACAGTTGAATACCCCGTACAAAAATTTTCCCCCGACGGGATACAAAATTTTTCCCTGACGGGGGGGGGGGTTCTGGACCACCCGGTCCCCCCCTCTGACGCCATTCCTGGTAACTCCCCAACCGAAAGAATTATTGAATGAAATTTTTCTTTTCTGGCATGATTTTTATTTGCTGCCGACTGCTATTTGAAATGCGCTGTAATGTATACCACATGATGGAGTTCGTTTAGTTAAATTAAATTCCAATTTTGAAGCTTTGCGAGATATTTCGGGAAAGGGCGTTGGCTTTTTAAACCGTGTTCAGATAATGAGCACGTGTACGGTGAATCTTCGTTGGATTCGGGTATCGAATGCGTAACCCTCGGGTTCCGTCACGAAGACCATGCTATATCACTGGGGTTTGGTCAAGAAATTAGATACTTAAAAAAGATCATTGTTTTGAATTCCCAATGAAATTCTTAAGCTAGACATTCACGAGAAGGCTAAGATATGCCATTTGTCCTAATAATGGTTTTTTCCACCCATTTTAGTCGGAAAAATTAGGCAAAGCATTCACGGATATTCCAAAGTTTGTTCTGAGATAAGGTTCAAAGCCGCGGATTTCCTCTCACCCATATTCCACTTTCCCCACGCGGGAGAGTTTCATTTCTAGCCTCGACACAAGGTCCCAATGTAGGCATAACTATTGTTTTTCCGCTAGCCTCGCATCGAAATCCCAAATTGGAATCGGCGGATAGAGTTTCGGATTTTGAGTTCTTTCAAATTCTCCATTCATTTGCTCCAAATTTCATAAGTTTTCGACCTTTGTGATAGCTTTTTCCTTCTCTTGTTCCAAAAATTCCAGTTTCGAACACAGGTGAATGACCCGCTTTAATTAGATTACGTAAAGACTTTACAGTTGTTGAAGCATCGGAAAATCTGAAAATTAACTATTTTCGACTGTAACCTTAAGCCGGCAATTCAACTGTAATCCATTCCATCCATTTGTCCCAACACTGGTTTTTCCCCCACCCATTCAAGTTTAAAAATCAGGCACGTCATTCATAGTGCGCTCCAAAGTGCGATATCACCGGTCTTCGATTCCCCTATTTCCTCCCCACTCAGCGGAATTCTGATTAGGTAGCCTCGAAGCGAGGTCCCATTCTAGGCAAACGCTTTGATGTACCTCTACCCTCGAATAAGGGTCCCACCTAAAGAATCGGCGCAAGAAGGTCTGGAATTTGGCTAAAATGGGCTAGCGACTGAATTCCCTTACAGAACTAAAATTAATGCTATTTAACAATGAAATACGAATATTTTGTAAAACGGCAGGTTTTCGTAGTTATTTCGAATTTTATATTTAAGTTATAAAGCGGTTTTTTTTCTAGCTGGCTGGTTTATTATGCAAATTCAGAATTTTGAATAATGGCTGCCTGATGTAGTTGTGATGCAGTATGTTCTTAAACATTTCCGAAGAGATAACTGTTCGATAGGAGAAAAATTTCGCCTAAGAATTTTATTGCGATCCCACAATCAGAAAATAATTATGGAAAATGGAATTTTAATTAATAAATAAACAAGTTTAATTTAAATTAGTTCTGTAGCAAATTTGAATGAAGTGTTTTTAAACGATTGCCCCCAAATCCTGAAGAATTGAAAAAAAGACGCCGCGGTTAAAGTTTTAACCGTTATTGTTCTGTATACCATTTTTGGGGGGGAGGGGTTACACCCAAAGTTTAAGAAAGCCACAATTCACACAAACGCCCGAGAGCAATTTTTAGAAATTACCAAAGAGCTGTCTTTGCTCGCAATTAATACATCCTCTACTCTCCTCCGGTGCTTTGAAAACACGTCATTTTCTTCCTCCTTTCGAATGAAGATTCATATCTGCATGATTCCTCAAATGACGAATGTGTGATTGCTTGGCGTGGGCCGTGGAGCAGATTGCACCATCAGATAAATTGAATAATGATATACGCGCATAATTAGAGTGAAATTGTGATCGAATGCCGGTTTTCCGTCTCAAAAAGGCCGCTTCTTGCAAATGAAAACAGTCATTATGGAACCCGCCTCGAATCCCGGGGTGGGAAGTGGCCAGTTCTCCCACGTGGAACGGTATCAGGAAGTGGTGTCAGGAAAACAAAGAAACTCGATTCCATCTTGAACCGTATGCAAGAGGACATTCTGCAAACAAAAGGTGTTGTTTGAACCAGGTTTTATCTTTTTCGTGTACCAATATGATCTTGTTTTAAGCAGATGGTCGTTGGCATCTACACACATCAGGGGGTGTCTCCCCCTCGACTTTACACAATTTGGCTCATTTTAAGTATCTAGAAAACAAAGATAACAAAAAAAAAACCGTCCTGCCGCAGCGCCAAGGTTTTTGAATGACCAGTAACACGGGAACTGTGGCCTGTTGCCTTATGGCCTTCTGCGACTCCTGCTCAGATTCCTTCCGTAGGAGATACCACAGTTTGCCTTATGGCCTTCTGCGACTCCTGCTCAGATTCCTTCCGTAGGAGATACCACAGTTTGCCTTATGGCCTTCTGCGACTTCTGCTCAGTTTCCTTCCGTAGGATACCACAGTTTGCCTTATGGCCTTCTGCGATTCCTGCTCAGATTCCTTCCGCAGGAGAAACCACAGTTTGGGCGCAGCATATTCTGCTTCAGGATCTTGCGCTAGAAAATCCAAAACAAAAACCGTAGAAGGTACGCCCCGTCCTCGGGAATGTGGCCAAGACAACAACACGCCTATTAACACGTTGACATTCTCTGTGAAATCGGTGATGGACGACAAAAGCAACTTTTTCTTTCGTTAATTAGTTGATTCTTGGCGAGTTCCATGAGAATTTCAAACTTGTAGAATGAAATTATTTTTTTCTAACAAATTTTTCTAACAAATTTTTCTAGAGAATGGCGGACGTCTATAGCCGTCATTTGTTTTTAATATCTCGATTTCGACGATACACAAAAGACGGCTATAGACGTCTTGGTAGCTGCGCAGACTAAAACGATGTTTTTTGGGAAGAATTTAACAAAAAGAAAAATATGTATTTTTAGAAACCAATATAAATTTATTTTTCACATTAATTCATCTTGAGACAAATCTACGACTTTGGTGTCAAGACTACTTACCAAATTTCATTTATCTAGCTTGTTGAGTTTTTGTTATTGCGTTCACATACACGCGAATAGACGGACCCACATACACGCGAATAGACGGACCCCACATACGCGAATAGACGGACCCACATACGCGAATAGACGGACCCCACATACACGCGAATAGACGGACCCCATACACGCGAATAGACGGACCCACATACACGTCGACGGACCCCACTACCGCGAATAACGGACCCCACATTGACCGCGAATAGATGGCGGACTTCACATACACGCGATCGATGGACCCCATACAGCGAATAGACGGACCCACATACACGCGATAGTACGACGGACCACCTCACGAATAGACGGACCCACGCGAATAGACGGACCCACATACACGCGAATAGACGGACCCCAAAGCACGACGCGAATAGACTGGACCCCACATACACGCGAATGAGAGACCCACATACGCAGGCCGACGGACCCCATACGCGAATAGACGGACCCCATACACGCGAATAGACGGACCCCATACACGCGAGATAGACGGACCCCACCACACGCGAAGACGGACCCACATACAGATAGACGGACCCACATACACGCGAATAGCGGACCCATACACGCAGATAGACGGACCCACATACACGCAGACAAGACGGACCCCACACGCAGATAGACGGACCCCTTACACACTGAATAGACGGACCCACATGCAATAAACCCTTTGACAGATTTGGTGCGAAATGTGATCTATGTACATCTACTATATTGGTATTAAAATATGTTCCGAAATCTTCCAACTTGCTTGTTGTCTGCTGTCTCGAGTTATCGTGTTCACATACACGTGGCTGGACAGACAGAATTTCCGTTGACGGATTTTGTCTAAAATTTACTAGAGTTCTGTAGAGTTCTTGTCACAAAAGACCGAGTGCCAATTTTCGAACGTCTTTGCGTTTTGTGTTATCGTGTTCACAGAAAGACATTATTCCAAAAATGTGTTTTCCGGATTGATGGAAGTCTAGGTATCTCGAGATCGAATTGTTTCACTGTACTTTCTCTTTTTAACGTAGGACTACGTTCCTCCCATTGGGGTCTCAGGAAGGAATTTGATTCACACGCCAAAACGCCACAAAAAACGTTGAATGGGATATCCTGTATATTTCGGTAACTACATATGTTAAAATCATAAGTAATGTCTTATTTTGGAGATAAAGGGTAACAATATAAGTTTAAAAAAAATTTGAAAATCGGAAAAGAGTCACTCGAGTAAACTAGTCCTACGCCTTTAACATCAGCAGCTGTTTGAAAAGTTTAGTTTAGTTATATTAACGTCCCGTTTTGAAGCAACACGAGGGTATTCTGTTTGAAAAAGACAGCCTCCGTCATTTTTTTGTGCTTGGCTAGAGAAATATGAGGGAAATAAAATTGCTTGGGTAACAAATTAACCCCCATATTATTTTGTTTTCTCAGCTTTCTAATAAAATGAGACCTTCTGTTTTGGAATTTGATGTATTAATCCATCTAATTATTCATAGACGATATGAGATGCTAATGGATAACTCGTCGTTTTTGTATCGAATTATAACGTGTACGAATAGCTTAATTTTTGAGTAAAAGTTTAAAAATGCCATAGCTCGATGCACGAGTGGAGCTCGGACAAGTCGTATAAGGGGTTAAGAACTGTAGCGTCTTCTGGCCTTGATCAAACGGACGCTTGGAGGAAAGTGGAGGACACCTGTTTGTATTTATAATTGTTTTAAGGCCTTGCAGGAAAAATTTGATACATCTTATTTTACAAAATTTTTCTCTTCTTTTTTTTAGTAACGGGAAACATCAGCTTCACAGAAAGACGACAATAAGTCTAATTCTTTAATTAACAGTTCGTGAAGAAGTCCTCGCAATGAGACACGAATAACGGCATTATTTATCAAGTCCTTCAAACTCATCAACCGCCATCCACTAGGCCAGTTCTTTCTGTGTGATGTCCAAATTTCGCACTCTTTAATTACGTGAAGAACAGATCCCGTTTCTTGGCCGCATGAACATAACGACGTTTTTTTGAAGAATCTAGCCTGATGTTCTCTAAACACTCCATGTGCCGTTAAAATTTGATTTATGTAGAAATCGCCATATAGTCTATCAACGTTAACTTTATCTATTAGGTTTTTGGTCCATCGCGCATTTTTTGAATCATTCCAACCATTTTGCCGCAGGTCCTTTATAATTTTATTTCCTTCATTTCTTATCTGGTTTCTAGAGGGAACAAAACTAATTGTTTCATCTGAAATCAATGTTGCCAGGAGTAGGAGTAATAATAATAAGTGAATATGCGGTATATCCCAAAAGTTACTTTTAGAAGTCTCTCTTCACATAAGGAATGAATGCATGTCCGATAGACTGGACAATTTAATTTTGGAATCCGTATCTCATTTTCCAGAGGATAAAAGTCACAGCAAAGCCTCAAGCAACTTGCAGTGGGGTGTGTGTATTCTTTTTTATGGCATCACATGAACTGACTCCATTATGTTGATACTATTAATTATTTACTCGTGGCAACATTATTCTAACAACGTTAGTTTAACTAAAGTGAGTTTGTGTTACGTTAATGTATTTGATTGATTTTCAATTACCTATTTGTGACATCTCTCTTATTCGCCACTCTTATTTATGACATTATTCCATTAAATTCGAAAGATTCAATTAATCTCAAGGGTTGAAATGTTGGTATTTATGCTAGGAAATATCGAAAGATTCCAAGTTTTCTTTTTTGGTGTTCAACCAAGCAAAATTTCTATTCGGCCTATACGCCTTCTTTTGAAAAAGGTAAAAGTCGCCTGTATCCGTGTGTGTTCCTCATCCCCGTCGCAGAAGGGAGTCCCGTCAGACGATATTTCGGCGGGCGCCTGACACACTTGCATAATCGGTGCGCAAACCGGTTATCTGTAATTAAAATTCGTGTCATTGCCTTGCTCGCCGGGCGACCGATTAATTTATTGAGGGGCGACTCTTTCGCGCGCCTGGACAAGAACTAACTACACGAGGCACACATGTGGAATTCTTTCTTAACCCTTTATAACCCAGCTTCTTAAAAATGACAAAATACCAGGCGTTTCGGTGACTTTTCACAAATAATAAAACACGTATTTCTTAATCTTCAAGACTAATAATAAAATGGAAAATAATAACATAATGATTTACTTTCTATGCCAAAACCACTAAATGTTTCGGTAACCAAGTGTCGTGTCACTCTTTCAAGTTTTATTTAAAATTAATTTATTTACTTAAAGTAATAATAATAATTTATTTCATTCTCAGAGTTATTTAATTTATATGATGTTTAATTTAAGGTTACATAACTCTGCACTGCAGAACTTTACTGTAAAAACCACTTACTTTGTTCGAATCCTGGTCACGGCACCATTTTATATAACTTGTGGTGTTGTTAAATTTTTGAATATCACTTTAGATTAATCATTAATCAAGATTCAGTGCATTAAAACACCACACATTTTTTAGCAAAATTTGCATCAAGCAATTGATTATAACATATAAAGAATTTCAATTTAATCCCTTATCTTTCCTAGTACAAATTTTATGCGTTGTGTGTTTTTGTTTAGAAATACCCAAGGTTTTAAGAATTCTATATTCTTCCAGATTCATGAATACACATAGAGATTTTTCAGCAATGAGCATTTGCTCTTTAGACCATCTACTTAATTTTCCTACTTTTTCCAAGGAATTAAAGAAATCTACACTGTTCCTACCCTTCAAATTTTGTATCATTGACAAGAGTCCAAAATCAGGCAGTGGTGCAGTTATGCCACCAACAGCACCTTCATCACTACTATCTTGCACTGGGGCACTATTACCATTTTCCTGATTTGACATGATTTTTGTTTGTTACAAAATACACAATTCTAGCATAAAAATTAGTAAATACCTAAACAAAACACTACCTATGCCAATCTTTACACATACCGAGAAATCACAAGGTATTCATGTTAAAGAATCTTGGCCTATGTCACTGGCACCATTTTATAAAATGCTGCCGTGACGTTACGACACAAGAAAATACTGTCAAAACAATGAATTTACCTATTAAGCTGTCTGATGCTGTCCAAACGATGGACTATACTAAATATAGCATGAAGAATTGGGTTTTTTCCATATTTGTTTTTATTTTTGCAGTGTTTGCATACAACTGAGCAGACGGAGGAAACTTCAAATCAACTTACTGGCATAAAATGCCATCTGTTTTTTTGGAGAAAATGTATTAAAATTGTATAGGTACGTTGTGTACCTGTGCCGTATCATTGATTTTAAATGGACTTGAGTGTTATTTGGAGGGGGGGGGGTAGGAGAATTTTGTGGGCACTGAAATGGTTTGTAACGGAATTATCTTATGATGCTATAAAGGGTTAAAATGCGTTAATCAGAATTTTAATTTATTATATGACTTGCTCAAATGAAGCGCGTATTCTGTAGGAAATTTAACATTTCCAGTATGAACAATAGGTTTCATTTATAATACTTCTGGTTGGTCCTCAAATTCAGGCTCTTGTTAGACCTAAATGAACTAACTCGGACAGAGTATAACATAAACAGAATCATTTTTGATATGAGTATAATAAACCTCAACCAGAGGGTTGAGGTTTGTTATACTCATTATACTCACTCCTCCCCACGGCATTTATGGGTCGCGGTGGCCTAATGGTAAGGCTTCGACTTCGGGATCGGAAGGTTCCAGGTTCAAAACCCGATTCCACTGAATATATGCCGTGTATGCGGGCCTGTTGCACGTTAAATCATACGTATTGAGCTAAACGTACTCTTGCTGGTGTGGCGCGGAAGTTTGGAAAGGGCGTGCCAACTCGGGTGTCGTCCTCATCATCTGAACGCGGTTCAAAATGACGAGGTCCACCCTAAAATAGCCCTCGTGTTGCTTCAAAGCGGGACGTTAATATAACTAAACTAAAACTCTCCACCACTTTCTCGTATATTACTACAATATGAGCGCTTTGTGTTTAACTTCGTCTCACAGCGAAGAGAATCGAATACGAATTTTGGATTTCTTCCCTTTATCCGAATGGATCCAAAATTTGACACATATCTAAAAATTTGAATTTAAGACCATGTATCAAATTTAATTTTTCTGGCTTGATATCTTTCACATACACACGAAAAGACAGACCGACCAGGTGGAAGATTTGGTCAAAAATATTTTAGAGACCTACAGTTCTGGTGATAAAACCATATCCCAAATTTCATCCATCTACCGTGTTGCGTTTTGGAGTTATCGTGTTAACATGCACACGGTAATTCCAGGGATACGTTTTCGGCTCATGGAGGTCTAGTTGGACATTCACGAGAAGGCTCAGCTATCCAAGTGGCCCAAGATCGTTTTTTCCACCCATTCAATTCGAAATATTAGGCACGTCATACACAGAGACTCCAAAGTGCGCTACCGCCGCTCTTCGATCCCCCTACACAGAGGATTTCCGATTTTCTAGCCTCGCCGCGAGGTCTCAATCTAGACAGAACTATTGTTTTCCCGCTACCCTCGCAGCGAGGTGTTCAAAAGGCCATCCGGCCATTTCAATTTGATTTCAAACTATTCGGAATTCCAACCCTTCCATTCTGCTATGCCAATTTTCATCGGTTTCTCACACTGACGAAAGGTTTTTCCTTCCCGTCTTCCAAAACTTCCAGTGTGGAACAGCGGTAAATGCCCCGTTTTATAAACATGGAGATTCATTCAAATCTCGAGGCCGAATTTTTCGACGATTGCAATAGTTCCTATGCGAGAAAGTGAAAACATTCACCAATGTGTTCTTTAGAAGCTCCGATTTTGAAGTTTCGTTTGAAGGTTGATCGGTTTGATATGGAAGTATTCATTCGTGAAAGCAAGAGTGATTTTTCGTGTAACCTATTGTAAAATGTGATAAAACCCTATCTGGAGATCAGTTATTCAAACAAGGTGAAACTATTCAAGGAAGAATAAAACTTCATGGTTATGCGAACTTTACCTTATCGAATTCAATTTTGGCTAGTTTCTTTTTACGGGAGCCTATTCAACCTTCGCTTTAACTTCATTTTTGTATTTTTCACATTTTTAGAATCTGAATTAATTTTAAGAATCAAAATTTTTCAACGTCAAATATATTTTGTTTGTTATTCTAACAAACTGATTTTAAATTTTCAGGTTAAAGTAAAGAGAAACTGCTAACTTTCTTTCGCCATACAAGTGTAAATGATTAAATATTTTGTTTAATAGCCACATATCTGTTTGTGGCAATATTATTCCATTAAAGATTATTTATTGTAATTCGTATTTTAAAAATTATGACGCTATTATAAACGATTTATTAATTTGTTATTCATTATCTAAATGTGGCATCGTATACTATATGTAAATTTATTAGAACGAAATGATATATTTATGTCATATTTATTATCTGATTGTGGAAATTTTATTTTGCTCCTAATTATTTTATATAACGCTATGGATTTGTCACATACCCATAGTCATTTTTGTTTTGACGAGAGTTTTTTTTTGTTCTAAAAATGTTAGAAATTAATTATATTAATCAAGTCCTATAAAGAAAGAATGAAACTTAATTTCTTTTTCTTTTCAAATAATTTACTCTAGGTAAGATGGATAGTTTTATTACCATAGTATTTCTCTCTGAAAAATAATCGTTCTCAAATGAATGGGGAAAACGCTGGAGAAATTTTTCCTTTAAAATTTTTACCGTTTTCCATTTGATAATTTTCTTTTTTATTACTTATCGGCAGTTCCGAATGAAGACGTTTCGTGATGGAAGCGTTCTTTAATAACAGTTATTAAAACGGAGATTGGCGTTGAGACGCGGAAGATCTGCAGTTCTTAGGGCTGAATCACGCCCAGCTTTTTAAGCTGTGTGAAGTCGTTTTTTGCTACATTCGCACACATCGTGTTCGTAAATTATTGCTTCTGATCTTGTTTTTAAAAAAAACATTCTAACACCAGTTTTTAAACTAGAAACATTGTTTTATATTTCTTAATAATGGTAATATCGTATGAAATTTCTTCTCCGATATTTCTCAAATAAAGTATTTTCTCTAGGAGTTATGATGATGATTAGTTTTAATTTTCAACAAAGAATATCTTTCGATAAATGGGACAACGGGTTGAAAACTGTTGCAAAATGCATGCGAATTCACGGATTTGTTGGTTTTATTTTTTCAATATGTAAAATTTTATTTAAAACAGTATATACTTTGTATCTGCTTAATTAATTTTTGGGTGATATTTTTAATTTTTAAAGAAAATTTTATTTTCCAAATCAGATTATTAACTAGTTTCTTTATTGCATATGAGTAACTATGGTACCATTCTTTGTTTTTAAAAAATGGTGTACTATTTATAATAGTTACGTATTTTGTTCTGCATGAATATTTTATATTCATAATTACTCGTAATATTTTTAAACAACTTTTTCATTTCAAACAATTTCATTCAAACAGCATTTTTACATTATTTGATTCTAACATTTGTAAGAATTTTTTGGCTAATTTATTTGAAAGATTTTGTGAAGTTCTTATCTTCTTTCAATACAAGCAATTTTCGGAACTTTTCTTTACCATATGTTATTTTATAAATTTCTTTGGGTTTTTATTACAAACATTATTCAGTTAATTATTTCTACAATAATAAGAATTATCTGAAGTTTTGATAATTTTTTCACAGAACAGATGACATTCTATATCCTTTATATTCTTGAAGCGAATTTTTTATTTAATGCTTTATTCAATAATTGTTTTCCATTTTTATAAGAATTTAATCATAGATTATAAAACTTAATCAATGTATTTTTATACATCTTTTGTAAAAAATTTATTAGAACATCGCTTGAAAACCTTCCAAGATTTAGGCGGATTTCTGTAAAATTCGTGACTTTTTTTTCGTCTTATTCGTGTTCGTGATTGAAGAATCGTGACAGAATTCCAAAACTATTGCTTTCTTCGTGGTAAACCTTATTGATTGATTAGCATCATTAAGTCATTAGATATTTAAAAACCCAAAAGTAAGCACTTGAACTTTATAAAGCGATTAAATAATTATCGACTCATTAAATAATTAGAAGCCTCTTACTATTTTAAGTTCACGTGTGCGCATTTTATTATCTGCAATGACTTCATTCGTGCTTTTTCATTTACTGTATAATTTGTTTATGGAAAACACAAACATATAAATACATCCTTATTTATCTTGAAACGTACTAAAATGAGTAGATCCGGGTATGGGCACGTCCAAAAGGAGTTTCAATAAATAAAAAAAGGCATTTGGGGCTGTCCATGAATGATGTCACACTTTTTTTCAATATTTTTGACTCTCTCACCCCCTTTGTCACAAAGTGTCACACTTCATCATATCCCCTCCCCCCTCCGTCACATTACGCTATATTACATAAACATATACTTGCAGTTCAGAAACAAAGCACTACATTATAGATCATATTTCAAATTTTATTTTTAAACTTTAACTTATGTGTTTTAATAACATTTGTGAGCAGGGGAGGTTTTCTTCTAATGGTGAAGAATTTCTACTGCTGCCATATTCTCAGAACCTACCCTGAATGCTTTTTTCGAAAAGAAAGGAATATAAGTGAAAAAAATCACATGGAAGTTGTTTTAACCCATTGATTTTATTAAAAAAATACCCTCAAATTCTGGTTATTTCAAAATAACTTCAAAATTTAATCTGTTGATTTTGAATGTTTTTATTTTAACCAAAATGTGTGATGACACACCTCTTGTTATCTCCTCCCACCCCCCCTTGTCAGAAACTGTCACAATTTCACGTACCTTCTCCAAGCGTGATATCATTTGTGGACGACCCCTTTACCAATGCATTAAAAAAGAAAAAAATATTTTAGTTCTCAAAAATACTATTGATGGCACCACGGAAACCTACCGAGAGCAAACGTAATTTTGCGATTTTTTTTTTAAAGATTGATAGTTGATAGCTCTAAAATTATTAAAATATTGCATTGTCATCGAGACCCAATAAATATACAAAATTAATTTCAGAACTCTAGCGAATTAAGAAGTGAGTGAAAAATCGTTCACAAAATTCCAGCCTTACATACAAACATGAAACATTTCGAACTTAGTAAAAGCGTTTAAAAATATATAGTTGCGTTTCGTCCGTTGGAGTTGCAGAACTGCTGCATCTTTTGCTTCTATTTCAAAATTTTCGTTTTTCTTAACATATGCTCACTTTTCCCTACCGAGATTTCGCTGATCTTATATATAAAAACCACTTGTTAAGCAAGTTTTATAATCGCAATGTGCTTGTGAAAACCCGATTGTCATTCCGTGAACTCTACTCTAAAGTGGTAAAAGCACTTCGAGCTGTTTCTCGTTACATTTTGGAATAGCTCGAATCTGTGCTGAAATTCGCTTACTGCGCATGGCAAAATGGCATATAAATGAGTGGAAATGACATTGTTGCAGATTTAAATTTATAAAATTCGCGTGATTTGGTTTTTAAATGAATGAATAATCGCGATGCAGTGTGATCGGGTAACCAAGTGTTTGATTTAAGCTCTTCTTTTAATCAATGAATGATGTACATGCTAATATAATGGAGAATAGTCTACTATACTTTAAGCTATTTTTATTCGAGAGCAGATTTCGAGCGATTTCACGATAAAATACTAATAATGTATTCTCATTACTGTATTCACTGCTATTCGTTTTTGGATATAATTCGTCGATTATTTTGTAAGAAACAGAAAACAAGATTCTTTTTATTTCATTTTAAAACGTTTTTTCATTTATTTATATGCATCAGTGATTAACCATATTACGAACATTTTGTTTCCTTTGATTTAACATTGGATCTTTATACAGTTCTATGATTGACATCGATTATAAACAACAACGTAAGTTATCTTTGAGTGAAAAGTTTCCATTTCCCGAACAAAAACTCCAACTTTATTTAATGTTCCACATCGAAATTTATTAACTGTCGTTGGAAATTCTACTCGACGCTGAAACAGTTGAAGACCGAGGGGAAAATGCCTTCTTTTTCAACAGGGAAAAATTGTGTGTTAACTTCTTATCAGTAATTTATTAAATTTCGTTTAAAAACAAACCATTTAAAAAATAAAAAATTATTACTGTCTTTACCAATACTATTTTCGTCGAAATATTAATGAGTATTTTAGTTTCTTGATTTTTAAAAATGGAACGATTTTTTAGCATTTTTATTTGTTAATATGACCATTATATGTAAATTTTTAGAAAATCGCTTATGCTTCTGTTTTCTGTGCCACGTTCCAAACTTTTAAACGATCTATAAAATTTATTCTGTATTAAAGCTTTATTGCATATATTTGTTTCGCATTTGATTATTAATTAACTAAATTAAATTATATATTTCATGTATTGTTCAGACATGACACATTTCTGCGGAAACGTGGATTTCAGCTTTTTCGGCATCGGATTTTATCATTCTTAATTTTCTATTATATAATAATTCTACAATATTTTTAATATCTTAAGCACTTTTTGTGTAAATTTATTTATTTTATTGTTCAATTAATCATACTTATTTTACTTCTCGGTATTTGTGTTTGGCGCGATTCATTATTTATATGAAGTTCAGCTTTTTTTGTTCCAAACCAGTGTCATGTCTGATTGTTAAATACGTTACATTTATTAACTCAAAAATTTTGAATTTATAAATATTTCCGAATAAAATAATCAAAGTTGAATTAAAAATTTACTGTTTTTTTAACTATTTACCTGAATCTTAAAATTTTCCTACTCCAATTTGTGGTGTGTGTTTAATCTAGAAGACCTAATTTTTCACATTCATTTCAAACTCCGAGACAAAATATTGCGGCACATCTTGAGCAAATTCATTAAAAAGCGGCATGGCCGATAATTACGGTATATAAAGATGACATTTTGAAAATAAACGGAACCGTGGAATAAAAAGAAATTATTTTTTAAACCAAACGATATTTTAATTGTTTTCATTTATCTTAAGTGCTAATGTATAGTAATAAGTATTTAAAAAGTTAATTCGTTTTAAATGTTTATTCCGTTAATCATTTTGTTATTGTAATAAATATTTAAAGCGAATATTTATTACGATGACATTTATAATATTATGAAAACGGTGTTAATGATCATAAGTTAGTTTATATAACAAAAGGTGATACCATTTTTGTCTAAATATCCTTTTATATCACACTAGCAGTACGCGCACGGCGTTGCCCGTGGAATCAGGACTTCAACAAAATGAAGAAAAAAAAAAAAAAAACCCCCCACAATGACATGAAAAAGTTTTGAAAACAAAATCAAAACAAAAGATACACATTATTGATTTTCCCGCTTATTTTTTTTTCATGATAAACAATAATAAAAAATTGCAGCGTGAAAATTATTATACTGCAAGATAAGTATGCGAGATGAATAAATACATTAAGATACTGCCGAAAATAATAATCAGTCATTCAATTCAAGGTTATGACGTCACCTCCCCTTCAACCAATCACATAGCCATCTGCGTTCCGAAGTGCCGTGCCGCGTGACGAACTCTCTCCATAAAAATAACTCTCAACCGCCCAGAAAAAAATTAATTTAAAAAAACTTGAAAGGATATTTTAACCGTTGTTGTTTTAAATCCGACACAACCGTTCTACCTATATGCTGAAAAAAATTGAAAATAATAGTGTTATTAGAAAGTCGGATGCAACAAATTTAAAATCAAAAGTATCATCTTGAAGCCAAAACTGGGTATTTTTTAAAAATTTCTCAAAATTCAGTAAATTAAGTTAGAAATTCAAAACTAACTTCATTAGAACGGAAATCGCGTGCTCTTTCCGATGGTGTATCTATTTTTGTCGTACACTTATTTGAAACCATTCTATTGAGAAATTAGTGCGAAAAATCAACCAAAACAACACAAAACATTAAATAAAAAAAATTCTAGATTAAAATTTAAAATTTCGGCTTCGAGGTGCATTCAGTCACCATTACGACTATCTGTGTGCGAAATTTCATGGCTGTAAGTGCGATAGATTCGTCTGGACATCGCAGACAAACACACACACACACACGCACGCACGCACACAAACATTGCCTTTTATAATAAGTACTAGCAGTACGCGCACGGCGTTGCCCGTGGGATCGGGATTTCAACAAAATAAAAAAAAGCCCACATACAATTGCATAAATGAAAGTTTTAAAAACTAAATCAAAACAGAAATATATATATATTATTGAGTTGGTCCGCCTCCTTTTCCTCTCGACCGAGTACCGTTAAATCCAAATAATGTTAAAAAATTACAATGTGATATTTATTACACCGCGAGCAAAGTATGAAAGCCAAAGAAATAAGTTAAGATACGCTTAAAAATAATAATCGAAGTCATGGAGTAAATACATCATCTCCTCGCAGAACGCGAAAGTAATGACGTCACCCTGGCCCTTCAGCCAATGAAATTGTCCGCAACGTTCCGGAGACTGTCGTGGGCGGAAGCTTCGCTAGAGGAAACATATCGTTCAACTACCAGGAAAAAATTAATTTTAAAAAAACTAAAAAAGATATTTTAACCATTCTCGTTTTAAATCCGACAGAACCGTTGCAGTTATAAGCTGAAAAAAATTGAAAATAATAGTGTTATTAGAAAGTCGGATGCAACAAATTTAAAATCAAAAGTAACATCTTGAAGCCAAAACTGGGTATTTTTTAAAAATTTCTCAAAATTCAGTAAATTGCGTTAGAAATTCAAAACTAACTTCATTAGAACGGAAATCGTGTGCTCTTTCCGATGGTCTATCTATTTTTGTCGCACAGTTATTTGAAACCATTCTATTGAGAAATTAGTGCGAAAAATGAAACAAAACAACACAAAACATTAAATAAAAGAATTTCTAGATTAAATTTTAAAATTTCGGCTTCGAGGTGCATTCAGTCACCATTACGACTACCTGTGTGCCAAATTTCATGGCTGTAAGTGCGATAGATTCGTCTGGACATCGCAGACAAACACACACACACACACGCACACAAACATTGCCTTTTATAAGTATAGATATTGTGGGCCACCAGCCGCAGCCGAGTACCTGTAGATGGCGCTGCCGTCGCGAGTGACGTCAGAGAACCAAGCTGCCGAGAACAGTAATAGAAACGACGAGGCGGTTGAAGACACATGAACGACGTGTGTCTTTCCCTGACAAGGAAAAAAGACGACAATGTGCCATCCAAAAGCCTATTTATTGACGATTTGCTTCAACTGTATATATATTTAACTGTAAATAATGCATCCTCGAAATATAAACTTAATTCTGCATAATATAATAGTTAGTTAAAGTTACTGTGTATTCATTTATGGAATGTATCACTAAGCCTACTATGACCGCCTACAATATTCATAACCTGGAAGCAATGCTACCCTTTTTGAGAAGTACATTCAGTTTCCACATACACTAAGAAAATTCATCTTTCAAAACAAACAAAAGTATACATGAAATTGTTACAAAATACTTCAGTGGAGAAAATGGAAATTTTAAGTAGGCAACATCTATTGCGTATCGCCAGCTTGCCGAACAAAAAGGGCCGCACTTCTAATGCATCACGCTTTAATAGCTGCAGATCAGATCACGTTTCGAACATTTTTTTTTTATTGCGCATGCGCTTTTTATTATTTATTTATTTTGAAGCATGCGATGCGTGCTTTAGAAATCCATTTAAGTGGAATATCTATTGCGTTAAAGGTCACACAGTGAAAGCGTGGAATACAGTCGTTCTTACGCGCAAACGATTTGTAAGCAAGTGTTTGATAGATGCTTGTTATTTCATTTAATTCGGTGGCAATCGATGAAAAGAGGAGAAAGGATTGTTTGATATTCGATTTTCAACAACTTTTAGTTTATTGTATTGCAGTGGTTGTTGATTTTGTTCTTCGGTGATGGAAAAGAAATGGATGATATTCACGAGTTTTGAATTCGGTAAACACGATCGAACAGTTGATCGATTTCGTACGCATGTGTTGGAAAATAATGTAATAAATAAAATTTCTTTTTTCCAAATAATGCTTTTATATACCATACTTATTTACAGTTAAGTAAATCGAAAAGAGAGGAAAGATTGTTCAGAGACAAATTCCTTTTAAAACAAAATTTAATTTTGTTCGACCTTTGAGCCTTTTTTAAAACTGCTGGTGGTAACTCTCTGGCTTTTCCTTGTTGTGGCTGGCGTCTTTCAAGTGAAAAAATGTTTAGACTGCAGAATTCGAAAATAATAAGAAAATGAATAATTTTAATTACTAACAATTAAATAATGTCATACTTTCGGCGAAAATTTCTTTTGTACGGTTATTTCTCTTTTTAATAGAACAGTAAGTTTTGTATAATTTTCAAGCTAACTCATTTTTTTTCTAGTTCTTCATCCGTAAAACGTGGATACACTTTTTCTCCTTGTTAACGAAATGGAAAGATGAATCTATTAAAAATGCGCGTTTTAGGACATAAAGTAGATAATTTTATCTATAAATCTTGGAATTTTCAATTCCGCATTTTCGTTGGCTGATTTATTAACCAATAAACATAAGAAAGGCGCAATTCGAGTCCGCGCCGTAGATTTTTCGTGAAAACGTCGGGATAAAAGCATAAATCAAGTGTTTCGTATTAATATGTAATTTAATTATCAATCTCTTTAATACAATATTTACTCAGAGTAGAATAATGGTTGCAGAATAGATAAACCACAAGCTACTGCAGACCCTTGCTACATGCGATAAACTTGTGATTTATCTATTCTGTAACCATTATATTACTCTATGTAAATATTGTATTAAAGAGATTGATAATTAAATTAAATATTAATACGAAACACTTGTTTTGTGATTTTATCCCGATGTTTTCACGAAAAATCTGCAGCGCGGACCCTAACTGCGCCCTTCTTATGTTTTATTTAGAGTAGCTTTTGCTAACGCCATCTGTTGACAGTATATAGAACTACATTTTGCGTATGCACAGTAAAATATTATTTACACAAATGCTCATATTTCCCGTAATATTCAAATTTTTGAATTAAAAATTGAGTACAATGTTTCTTTTACTTTACGTATTGTCAAGTATTCTGTTCTGTTCAAGTTTCGTACAATTCGAAAGAAAACTCTGCATGTTATAATCGAAAAACATGCGGAGTTTGAAATTTTCAATTTGATACCGATTTTTACTTATATTCTGATAAATATTTTTATTATCTCACTGTGGATCCTAGTTATACTCCTCAAGTTCTTCAAAATGACACCAGAATCAACCTCCTAGCTAAACGCGTTTCAATGCTACACTTATTTATAACCTTGCATAAAGCCAATTCATAATAATCACGCGCTTGCGCCTACAGTGGTACGATGACGTCACAGGCAAAACATATACTATGCGACAAACTCTTACAGATGTGATCTATCCGTTGTGGGAACAACCATTCTTTTCTCATTATTAGTTTCGTAGTTATTAGCGATTCAAATCTGACTGTAATTTGTCACACAAGAAAGTTCGACCGATAATCACTGTAACGAGCGGAAAGACGTTTTCACGTCCAAAAACTTTTAAGATAAGAAAATTATGAAAATCACTTCTATGGAATAATAATCAATTAAATAAATCATAAGAGCTACTCGAAGAGATTTTCATTACTTCCATTTTAAAACTCATCACGTTTTAGATTGCCCCAGTGCAGTAGCCAAAAGCCATGACGACTTTTAACGGGTTTAATGTATGATACCTACAAACTTATAAATCGCGTCTCTGATTTTTATTTGCGGAAAATCGTCTTCCTACTGATACCGAACCGGATTTATAATTGAAATGGAAGTTTTATGAGTCCAAATTCGACTGGAATGGCTGTCTAATGGCCACATTGTTTTGACAGGTTTATGTCTGCGAGAAATTCGTTCTCAAGACATGTAGAACTGTGAGAAAAGAGTTCCTTTTCGGGTTTTGTGATAAAAGAAAGATATTTGGAGAAAATGGAACAGGAGGGTTTAGGTCAGGCCGACAGAGATAAAACTACTTTTCTTAAAGTGTTTTATATCTCTTGGGGAGGGGCGGGGGGTAAATGTTCTCGATTTTTATCATTAGTTGTGGAAGAAAACAATACCTCTTATTTATGAATGTGATTTATATAATGTTATATCTTAATTTTTGTAAAATTTTGAACGTAAGATAATAAAAATGTATTGTTATTATGCAAATGAGTAGAAGTTTGTGAACTTTAAGAAATGATAGAAGTATTGAATGTGTTGAACTGAATTCAAATATCTTGGTCTAAGATTTAAATATGCATGCATTAAAACGTTTTTTCTTATTCCATTATTCTGTGTTTACTATAAGTGTTTACTATAATGTTTATATTATAAACATATTTTTTTCTTTCAAAAGCTTTTTGCTTTTTTAACAAATAATAATTGAAACAAAAAATAGCTGAATTTTATGCTATTTAAAGCTGTTTAATCCTTTCTAAGCAAATTCATCAATCATACATCATCCAAATTCATCAATTTTAAAATGCATTTTTTAGGGTTGGCTTAAGTTCTTGCCAAATTTTTAGATGAAACACAAACATGGATGTTCCAGTTTCTTATCGCAAACCATAACGAAGAGTCTTGACTTACCAATTAATTATTAATTAATAAAATTAACAAAAAATATCATCCAATAAGCTAAATGAATTTCTTAAATTAATCTCAATAGCAAAGTTATTTTATTATACAACTACTAGAAAAAAATGGCCGTATAAAGGGTTAAAAATAACTGAAAAAGTTTCTTATCTAAGTGCCGGAAAGTTTTTTCGTTCTTTATAAACAGGTCATATAAATTATTTTATTTAGAATTGAAAATAGCACAATAAATATAAAATATGAACGAATTTAAATGTTTTTTTTCTCACAAATAAAGGAAGTATTATGTTTATTAACTACTATCTACTTTAACTGCTTAGAGCGTGATTCTTACAAGTTATTTAAAAACCTGAAAATGTATATTAACGGCATATTTGTTGCAGAGTCGTGTTTATTACATGAAAATATATTATCCTGTTATTAAGTATGTGACGTGTATAAAAGCTTTAAAAGAATTTGGTAGAATTTCCTTTTTATACAATAGCTTCATAGAATATTATTTAATTTTGTTTACTTTACCTTCTATATAAATATAAAGTATAAAAAATAATTTATGTCGAAGAATCGTTTTCTGATAAACTTCTGTTTTTGTTCTATCAATAGATTTTCTTCTACTATCATCAACTGAAAGAAACGGAAAGAGAAAAATAAATAAAGTGATAATAAATAAAAACCTGCTGAAATGAATCAGAATTTTTCAGCTGTAAGTAAAAATAGTTGTCATTCTTAGAATTCAAATCTTTTAAATTTGAGGGTTTTCCCCGCTTCTTTTTGCTGCACAGTATAGAACAAGTCAAGTGTTGGACCTTAAATGCGCTTCTCCAATTTAATTTCAGAATCCAGGTTTCACCTGACAGAAGGAAAAAGAACTTAAAGTCAAAGCACAGCGTTAGACATCGTGTAGTTTGGTATTAGATAATTTGTCATGTGACTTGATGTCATTTGAATTGGCTGCGTTCCAAATGACGTCTCGTAAGAGCAATATGGCTTTTGCTATCGATGTAAATAAACACACAATGAAGATTCTTCATCACATAACATCGATTTTTTATCGGTATCGGAAAAATATAATCAAATTAGTTCTCGCAAACAAATTATGTAATTTGAAAGTTAACATAATTTTACGACTCGCATTGTTGCCCTACTTTATCTATCAGTTTGAGAGAAAACAAACCAGAAATATTTGTTTTGAAATAACGGCCTCTCATTCTCAGTCGACGCATCAAGAAAACATCAATTACAGCTAATCTTTCGGAGCTTTCAATGGCTTGTCAAAAGATGAATGTTATCTGCAAAAACACAATACAACTGTTTTTAAATCATATTTTGCAACCATGATTATAGTCATTCACCTGTTCTTATCTAACGTATCGTTCGTCGAAACTGTTTTCGCGGTCGAATTAAAAACCGTGTCGTTCTTGCAGTATCGTTCGCCTTGCTTTTACCTCTTTTGTCGAGGTTTAAAGATGTTCCTTTGTCATTGAATCATGATCCTTGTTTATGGCTGTGGGTTAATTGTTTTCCTGCGTGTTATTCCTAATGGTTAGAGACGGCTTGTGCCGATTCTAACGATGCGGTTTGATGAATTGATTTGTAGATGTGTTTAGAATAATTTATACGAACATTCTTCCAACTGTAAGAAGGATTCTTAAAGACTTATGTCCGTTGGTTCGTTCTTATCTGTGTTCAGTTTTGCGTTCTGTTTTTGATTCTCTAGCGCGCTGGTAATCAGTGGCGTTGCGATTAGTCTTCCTTAAACATCGATAGTTAATCTATCGATAGTTTTCCCAAACTATCGTCTGAACTATAGTTTTCTCCCCGGCGATACTTTCGATAGGTGTTCTTCCAGTCGATAGTTTAGAAACTATCGATAGTTCCAATCGATAGTTTTGAAACTGTCGATTGTTTCAGTCGATAGTTTTGAAACTGTCGATTGTTTCAGTCGATAGTTTTGAAACTATCGACTGAGAATGCGCCTTTCGATAGTATTGCCCAGGAGAAAACTATCGATAGTTTTGAAACTATTGATTGTTTGTTTCAGCCGATAGTTCCGAAAACACGATACTATTGACTTGGCTTCGATAGTATTGATAGTCTATCTTTGTTTAAGGAACACTTGTTGCGATCGGGGTGGGGGAAGGGGTGTATAGATTCCCCGGGCGCCATGGAGTCAAAACACTTCTGAGTCACTTTAAAGCGAAATGTAGTGATGCTGTATCAAAATAATACCATTCTTCAAATATCTAAAAGAATTTCAGTACCCAAACCAAATGAATAAATTGAAATATTTTTAATTATTTTCCGGAAATTCTTAATAATGAGAATTATGATAACGTTCCTTGTTCTTTTTTAGTAATTTCTTCAGGTAAACTGAAATAATTATACATGCTATATTAATTTACATTAAACAAGAAGTAAAATTATCTTCAGAAATAAATATCTAGCACATTTTTTTACCCCACACAACAATTAAAGTAAAAAATAATTTATTTTTTGCCCAGCCGGAGCAAGCTTTTCCTGTCAGGCTAAAGGCTCTAAAAGCTTCTTTTTATTTTTCTCCTGCTAAACTGTTGATTATCTGACCAAATTTACGTCAAACATTCCAGTCTTCTGAAGAATCTCTTGTGAAGCGTTTGGGTTTCGACCTTCACTATCAAAAGGAACGTCAACCACTTGAAATGATGCGTCGAGTTTTAGTTAAACAATTGATTGTGTGCTGCAATGATTCTTTGCTTTTTAAAAAGGTATCTGATTATTTTTGAAGCACTTGAAAAACCCAGTAAACTACTCTTGTTATTTGAAGGAATTAGGTTTCTGAAAAATAATAAACTGTTTTAATGCATGTTATTAATACTTTCTGTAAAAAAAAAGGTTAGTTTCTGGTTTCGTTTTCTTTTAACATGTTGCGGAGTTGTGGTATTTTTACAAATTCCCAAGTCGAAAAAACAATGTTTTCAACACGAGTTTTTTCCCCCGTCTTATATATTTAAATATATTGAGTGCTTAAACTGGAATATTTAAAATACTTCAGTTTATTTCTTTCGAATTACTAGCTGTCTAAGCATTAGACCTCTGATTTTTGTAAGATTTTTAAAATTTCTAGTCCAGATGTTTCCTTTCAGCATTATATTTAGACTAATAAGAAAGAAACCTATTTTTTTAAAAAAAATAAAATATTTTGCATCGACGATGGTTCCCGATTTTTACAAAATAAATTTCAAATTTACATCTGACCATTTAAAATATAAACCGTTGTTCCAAATCTGCGATCGGAATCGTTTGGAACTATATCATTATTCCCTAAAATCGAAATCATAAACTTTCATTCACTAGAACTGTATTCCAACCAGCAGGCACATGTACGGAATATCGATTTTGAAAGTAAACACTGCGTGCAAGATTCCCCCTCATGTATGAAAGCTGATAACAGAGAGTATATTCGAAAGATGTTAGAAAGAAACATTTATTTCACTGTTAGATTCTATATTTTTATGTTAAACGATTTGAAATTGTCTGTATAGAATTGTCTGCACAAAAAAATCAGGAAGAATTAGAAAGTTTGTGATGCCCGACTTGTCTGACGTACCTCATATATGCTTTCCTGTAGTTGACTAAAGCATATATCACACGGACAACTATCGTGCTCCATTATCGTGAGCACGAGCGCAATGCCACTCACCAAAAAGTTTGTAGCACGTGACCGGTCAGACAAGATAACGGAAATCGTGGGCTGTATTCGCTGGCGAACTACGTCACCGTCAAAGTCGCGCCCGATTGCTTGTAATTTTCGCTGCTGACGATTTTCCGTCACCTTCGTGTGCACTTTCAAGCCGGTTGAATAAAGCCCACGATTTCCGTCGTCTCACCGATCACGTGCTACAAACTTTTTTGGTGAGTGACATTGCGCTCGTGCTCACGATAACAGAACACGATAGCTGTCTGTGTGATATATGTTTAACCCCACTTGGTCTAGCGTAACTAGCCAAGTCTAAGAGACAAGGTGACCGCGGTGGCCTAGTGGAAGGTCTCGGCTTCGGGGCTGGAGGGTTCCAGGTTAGAAACCCGATTCCACTGAAGTTCCGCAGTGGTGTACGTTAAAGCATACGTCGTGGATCAAACATCCTCCCGCTGGTGTGGTACGGAAGTTTTGAGACGGGCTGCTAGTTTAGGCGTCATCTTAGTGCGGTCCAATCTAACTAGGTTCGTAACAAAATAGCCCTCTTGTTACTTCAAAACTGGATTTTAAAGTAACTTAACTAAACCAAGAGTCAAGAACCTATAGTAAAGGGATAACGTGACAGCTACTGTTGGCAATGGCGAATCCGGGATTCGGGTCTGGGGGGGGGGGGGGGGAGGGCATAAAAATTTTGTATCGTCATGACAAATGTCAAGCCTCATGGATTATGCAAACCAAAACACTTTAACTTTACAGGCTTTCCTCTCCTGACAATAAGAATAATAAAGAACACTACAATACTTCCGATAATTTAATAAAAAATAAAATGAAATAACTAGCCAAAAAATGTTTTCGACCGCGCCAACGCTACAAATGCAAGTGGAATGACTAGAAAAGTAGGAAAATTTTCGAGCCTGTCAAGTCAGAAAGGAATGTTGTCACGATTTTATTACTATTCTTATTAAATGAAAATTAAGATCAAACAGTTGTAGTGATTTTAAATTAAATCAAGAATTTTGGTTCAGCTCTGGGGGGAAGGCTGCAGCCCGATAGACCTTCCCCTGGATTCGCCACTGTCTGTTGGTAAAAGCGACCCGGAGCCCCTGGGTAGTACCTGAGATGGAAGTTTTATTGGAGGGTTTTCAGAGGGGCTTGGTCCACATTTGCGTTTCGCTCGGGGGTAAAACATGAAAACTTCCAACAGCATGCCCGGTCGCACCGAACAATTCCTTGCTAAAGCGCTCATCGGTCTGCCAGTTTTCGAATAGTGCTGAGTCGGAGCACACCTTGGAGAGAACTCATGATCTTTTTCCTCCGATTCAGATTCTTGGTCATGTCTTCCCTTAAGACTTCTGTGCAGTCAGAAATTATCCAGCGGTCGATGAAAGCGCCCTCTTGAGGTGTATCTGAAAATATCGGAGGATGTGGCTTAGAACGTTTAGTTGACGAGCCGAACAACAGTCTACATGGAAATAGTTCCTGGTCCCCCGAAGAAAGTACTGTGAAGGATTTCTTTGTAGGAATGGCGGTTATTGCAAAAAAAAACCGTTTTTTTTTTCACCTCCGGTTTAACCTGGCGGTTAAAATAACCGATTTTCGATTGTTTTTTTTCTAAAGCAACGTTTGTGGACAGAATTTTTTATTAATAATAATATACAGTAAGTAAGTATTAATACAATAATTAATGTAATAAGTAATGATTATAAATAAGTAAATAATATAATATGTAATAATAATAAAATGAGTAATTATTGCAATGAGCAAGTATTATAGACGAAATTTATTAACATTTTCACAAGAAATTAATTCATTGGCCAATACTTATCATCTAATCTCTTTCAGCAATGTGTTGATCCGTGAGTCGACATCTCTAATCGGAATCAACTTTATTCAACGTAGATACTAAACTTTCGGACGCCACAGAACTTCCGACTAAAGATAAATATTTTTTTGGCTACGAAAAACAGACGCCGTTTGCAGACAAATATTTTTTATTAGTTTTGCTTTTGTAGGAAATCAATCCATTGGCCAATATTTATCTGTTCATAAAGACTCTTTCAATAATGCACCAACCAACAGATGCCTCGAGGAAGCGGTTGTCGGTGATTGGCCTAAGATGATGAAATTCAAAGCTTCATAACTTGGTAAATTTTAGTCTAGTCAAACCTAAAATCGAGCCTATCTTCCGACCCAGTTATTTTTGTATTTAAGAAAATAACCGGTTTAATTTTCGGCAAAAAATAACCGAAAAAAAACCGGTTAGGGGCCGTCCACAAATGATGTCACGCTTGAAAGGGGAAGGGGGTTCGTGAAATTGTGACAAGGGAGAGGGAGGGGATAACAAGAAGTGTGACATCACACATTTTGGTTAAAATAAAAACATTTAAAATCAGCAGATAAAATTTTGAAGTTATTTTGAAATTACCAGAATTTGAAGGTATTTTTTTAATCGGGGCTAAAACAACTTTCATGTGATTCTTTTTCACTTATATTTCCTTCTTTTCGAAAAAGGCATTCAGGGTAGGTTCCAAGAATATGGTAGCAGCAGAAATTCTTCACCATTAGAAGAAAACCTCTCCCTGCTTGCAAATGCCATTAAAACACATAATTAAAGTTTAAAAATAAAATTTGAAATATGATCTATAACGTAGTGCTTTGTTGTAAAGTTTACTTAAATCATTAAAAATCAAGTAAAATATTTTAGTATTTGTTGCAAAGTGTAGTTAAATCGTGAAAAGTTTTATTAAAATATTTTATTTGTTAAATTCTGAAAAGGGATGGAAATTAAATTAAATTAAATTATCAACAGCTTAATTAAAATACTTGATATGTGCAATTCTAAAGAGTGATGGAATTATGGACGGTATTTTTGTTTTAAATTAATTACAGAGATGACAAAGGTCTGATACACAGCCATATATCATATCACAAATTAACTATTATTCATTTTTGTTTCTCAAATCGATTATTTTTTCTTTCATTATTCAAAAAATAATAATAATAATAATAAATTATTATTAAGGAATATTTTTTTAAATTCTATTTAAGTAAAACTTCAGTAAAGATAGATAGATTTTTTAATTCTATTTAAGAAAAATTTCAGTCAAAGCAGAGTGCATTGAACCTTTACATAACGCCGCCTGCACCCCCGGTACCTATAACCTAGATTATTACACCAGTTTGATTGGGTGCAGATTGAACCTTTACAGCAGCTTTGTTTCTCAATTGCAAGTATATGTGTTACTGTGAAAGACCGAAATTGGAGAATGTCGACATTTGCCAGATATCGGTCTTTCACAGTAACATATGTTTATGTAATATAGCGTGACAGGGGTATGGTGAAGTGTGACACTTTGTGACAAAGGGGTGGAGGGGGGATCAAAAATATTGAAAAAAAGTGTGACATCATTTATGGACAGCCCCTTAACCGAAACAAAAAAAAAAAACGGTTTTCTGTTTAAACCGGTAAGTTTTTCCCATCCTTATTTCTTGGCCACTGGTGGGGTATGCATATCTAGTCATTTTGTTCAAAATTAGTGCATCGTGATGAACAAAGGGATTAAAACATTTCTTTAGAGTGCAGTCAAAACGTGCATTCCGTTTTCAGTAATTAGGTTCAATTCTATTATTCCTGTAATGAGAAGTTCCTGCCTTTGCAGTAAAAAGAGCGCGGCAATTAAAGCCACCGAGAGACATAAACAACCCAATGAAGGGTGAGTTATTTAAATTGGCGGTTACATAAAGAAGCAGACTGGCTTTTTTATTAACTGTTTCGTCACTCTGTCTCGTATCCAGTGCAGTGACGACTTTGACACAGTTTTATTACTGCATTTTAGACAAAAAGGGAACAAGGTTTTGCTATTAATGCACTTGTCGTAAGTCATTTGCTCTGAAGTAACGATTTCTGTTTTCTTGTCGAATTTATTGCAGACTAGAAGTGAAATATGTGCTCATAAAATTTTCATCGCTGAATTAACAATTTTTTGGTACTTTTGAATTTAAAATAATAAGCAATTAGTAATACTAAACCAGCGGGATCGTGCTACCCCTTGACGTTCTCGTATAATTTACACGATAAAGCGCATTTTGTGTAAAGCTTCTCAGTATAGTGAAAAGAATGGAGTATGCAATTTGGGGCGCAGTTTGTGTAAAGCTTCGTAGTATAGTGAAACGAATGGAGTATGCAATTTGGGGCGCTCTCCCTTCTCCGTTTGGGTCCAAAATTGACGACAGGACCAAATTTTATTTACCTGATTTCTTACGTTTTTGAGTTATCATGTTCGCAAATACGCAGTGAATTTAGTCTAAAGTTTTAGGCATGTCTTCAATTTTGGTGCAAAGATCGCATCGAGAAAATAATAGTATAGAAATTTTACAGCTATTAGAAATGAAATCACGCATCTAGCTTCTTGCGTTTCTGGGTTATCACGTTCACTTGCGTGCTCATAGGCGGGGGGGATATGGGCTGCAGCTCCCCCCAGAGCTAAACTAAAATTTTTGATTTTCTTTAAAATCACTGCAACTGTTTTTTCCGCCTGGAATTTGTAGTAAATTTTAATTAAATTGAACCAACATGGTTAACATTCTACACCAAATTATAATGCAGCAATTCTAATTTTTTTTTGCACACAAATTATAGAGGACAATGATCTATAAATGAAATAAAATCTAAGAAAAAAATTGAAATGCAAGTAAATTAGGGGTAAAAATATGTGTAAATATGCATTTTCCCATTAATTCACAACTTAATTTTACTAAAAATACCTGTAAATTAAAAAATATTTCTAGAACAATAAATATTTTCGTTCATTTCATTGCTTATACTATTTTAAAGAGGTGCTGAAAATTTCAATTGAATGTCTTTTTTATATTTCGAGATATCGTGCTGACGGTGGGGAAATTTTATGAGAAACAAAGTTCTGAAAAAATTGCACTTAAAAATTTCCTTCCGGTTGGTTTTTCTTTAGACAAAGTATTTTAAAATCGTTATAACTTTTTCCTAATTCACTTAGAAGCAAAATGTAAATGGATTTAGAAAGATAACAGTCTGGATACAAGAAACAGTCAAAGAATAATTTTCTCTAAAGTGATCGAAAATCAGTGTTTTCAACGTAGGCGGATACTTTAACCTCCCTTTAAAAATAAATGAATGAATAACAAAAAAAAAAAAAAAAAAAAAAACGTGACATTTCTTCCTGGCTTGACAGACTCGAAAATATCCCCACTTTTGTGTGTTCATCCTTTTTTGGCTACCTATTTCATTATGTTTTTTATTAAACTATCGAAAGTATTGCTGTGTTATTTATGATTCTTATTGTCAAGCGAATAAAGTCTTTAAAGATAAATTGTTTTGGTTTACATAAATTATGAGGCTTTTGACATTCGTCACGACGATACAAACTTTTTATGCCCTCGGGCCCCCCCCGCGGGGGGCGGGGGGGGGCGAAGGCTCAACTATCTGGATCTTTTGGTTTTTGAGTTATCGTGTTCGCTTGCACTCGGTGGGATAGATAAACAGACTTGCCGTTGGCGGAATTCGTCCAAAATTTGATACATGTCGATTCAATTCCCTACCGATTTCACTTACATCAAGTTCACTTTAGTATTAGCATAGTTCCCTGAAATGTTTAAGCAAACAAAACCAATTGGGGTTGGGGAAAGAAGCAGGCAAAACCAGTGGGAGTGGTCTCCCCTGAACTTTCTCGTATACTTCCCAAAAAGGTTCATTTCCCCTCCTACTGTAAACTAGAATGCAATGACTATCCACGAGTTTCCTGCAGCGCGCGCCAAGGTCACGAGTGTCGCCAAGCGCTCGCGAAGACGGAAAATAACCTTACGTCACAGTAAGAAAATTGAATATGCGATTTGAACGCCTTTTTTGAACCGATTGAAACAAAAATTGGACACAAATCTACAATTAAGTTTAAAAGGCCACATACCATATTTCATTTATCTAAGTCTTTGTGTTAAGGAGTTTTCCGAGTTGTTACTAATTTTAGTAGAATAATATTTCGTGCTTAAACACATGCATTCTCATTTCTTATGCCCTCGAATGCCACAGGTGGGAAGGGCGGAAATATAATATTCTTCGGCAGACTTAAATGAAAGACTAGATAGAAAGTTGCATTAATCACATGCCATCGATAGCGAGTGTGTGTTTATTCCAAAGAAAAATTTCTCATTTGGTAACAGGAAACCTGAAAACATGCATTTTGATCCAAAGAAAAAGACTAGAGTTGTTACCTTGCAATTACGTGCGTCCTTTTATTGACACATTACATGTTGCCTATAAATTACTGTGAATTCAGTCTTAAATTATAACTTGGATGGTGATGGGCGTTGTTGCCGATGTATATTTTATCTGTTTCGTATTTGTGATTAAAGATTCTTGTCGTCTAGTCATATTATCTCTTATAGTAATCTGGAATCTTGAAAAACTTAACGTAATCTTGTTATCTTAGCGATGAACATCATGGTAACATAGTTCGAACCAAAAGTATGTTCTCAAAATATTGTGTTACGACTGGATGACTTGATACTTCTCCTCCACGCAATTTCCGTAATTTTTGGTTGTTAATTAAATTCTTCTAAAAATGTTGTCGTCATAAGATGAGAAACGGAGTTAGTTGTAATTCCTACTTTCACCGAAATTTCCTGGAACTTTTAATGTCGTTTTCGTTGGGATATGAAAATTGTTCAACACAAGTCTAAATTCTAAGGTTACTTAAAAGTGTCATTAAAGCGGAATCTGAATATGAAATTACTGATGTTGCAAATTGTTTTTTCGTTTTGTAAATTTGTGTTTTAATTCTTTTAGTGCTGTTGCCATGCAGTGTAGTTAGAATGCCAAAGACTATTGTATTGTTGATTTTTTAATATATTATTAAAAACGCCCTGTTGACGATAGGCTTAATAAGTTTTTGATTTTTAATGATCAATTGTCGAAAAAAATTAAAATATTATAAACAATGATAATTGTCAATAACTTATAACACTTTTAATAAACCTTTATAAATTCAAAACTATATATATTTTTTACAAAACAAGAAATGTGTTTAATTTATTTGCAGCAAACGATTTTATTCGCTTGGAGTAAATAACTATCTTTCGATCCAAATTCTTTATTTGCGTTTTTTTATTCTCTTTTGAGTTTTGGTTTTTATCAGATGGCAATTGCAAGCTTCTTATCCTACATGTGAAGTTATTATTAAATTGTATTTTTTTTTCTAAAAATGCACACGTTTTGATATGATATATATTCTATAATATATTCAGAAAATAAAAATTCTGATATTTTTGCTCAGGAGACTTGTCAACCAGTAACTGCATATTTGCGTTTTTTTTACCGTGCTTGTATTTAGAAATTCAATATATTATTGGTGTTTGAATTACATAAAAATCTATAATTTCCTTCCCTTTGCCTCGCCGGCTGTCAGAATGTTTAAAATGTTTCTCTCAAATGATGTGAACTGTTCGAAATAGAATTTTTCGGTCAATTGTTTCCTTTAATTGAAGAACAATCGAAATGGAAGAATGATACATATTTGGGTCAAGGATGATTTTATTTCTGCCATTGCTGCTTAATCTCAAACAATAAGAAATTCGGCATCTAATGTATTGAATGACCATGGCGTACTATCCGATATGCTTTGTTCAGAGAACTGGGCATAGGTTTTTCCTGAATGCATATTTTTGTGAAATCAATTTTTAAGATTTTGTTTGTTGCCGTATATTTAGAAATTTTGTTTAAAACAACGAACAATATTTTTAAATTAATTTCATGAATATTTCACTAATTGACTTGCATTTATTGCTAACAAAATTTCGACAGTAGTAAAATTAAATTTGGTAAAAATATTTCTTAATTTAAATAATAAAAGCTTGATGGTATATTTATACAATTGATATTTGTGAAAGAATTTCCTTATAAAAAACTTATTGTTTGATGCATCAAATATATGTATATTAGAATTTATTAGTTATCTGTTATTATATAATTACAGTTAAAGTAGTTTGAGGAATTTTTATTTTAAATAATCATTGGCCAGGTTTTACTTCAAAACATTGTGTTAATTTAACAGGATAAATCATTAAAAATTCTGTGCCTGTTTCCTGAAATATTCAGTTATGTTTAATCATTGAGGAAGTTGTATAATATAATGATAATTTTCAAAACACAATAATCATACAAAATCGTCTACAAAATTCATCTGATTCTGATTTTTAAATTGCCATTCGTCTATTTTTTTAATTATTATAAGATTTTGCTCGATTATAATTTGTTTTACCGTAAATATTTGTAATTGAGATTTTCAGTGAAAACATTAAAATAACTAGTTGAGCTTGAAAAGATGATTTCCATAACCATATAATTATATTCTTAACAGGAAATATATTTCAGTTTATTGATTTAATTGTATAAGTTTCTTTTACGAAGAAAATATGATTTGTAATAGTCAATTTATGGTCATGCGATCCTCGTTAAATGTGCTGTGCCAGATCCATTTTGAGATCCATTCTGCTACATGCAAGAAGGAAAAAGGAAGAGACGCCTCCTCACAGCTTAAAACAACGTACAATTAGATCTTAAAATGTGATTTCGTTACAATAATTAACTCAAGATAAATCTGATTGATTTCAGATTTATCTTGAGTTTGTAAATGATTTTTTCCTCTGTTTCATCGAAATCGATTAAAAATTTCTCCTTGTAATTTAATCTGATTCTAGATTTATATTTTACAGCCAAACGATTTTTTTCATCCTACTTCATTCTTTCAGCTTTAAAGAATCTAAAAATAAATTTCAGCGTTATGACAAATTGTTCTTAAATATTCGAAGACTTTTTCTATTCTCCTGTACTCCACTTATTTTTTATTGATATATTCTTTTGAAAAAAAAAACGTATTCAATTCAATATCACTGTCAATGACAATCATTTTTCAATGTTACGGTGATAAAGGGTATTTAGTTCAGTTTGAATGGGAAAAGAACCTGTTTTCCTGCACATGAATATCTTATTTTTGTGTTACCCCCTGCTTTCCAAGCCTTCTTTCTTACTTTTACTCCCTCTCCCCACCTTCCCGTCTGTCTCTCGTGGTGTTTCTTTCTTACATTTCGAACTCTTCGAAGGCCACTTGCCTAATTTGGTGTCTTACACATCCGACGTGCATTTTTTTACGTAACGCCAGTAATTCTGTCGGGATATTTGTTTCTGACAGGTGGCATCGATGATGTATTTAGCAAAGATAAAATCGGTGATTTCTTTGAAGATTGTTTTTCTTCTTGACGTAAATTAATCTCTCAGCACTCATTTAGCTTCCTAGATTGATTATCGCTCAATCTATGCTTATAAAAGGCAATGTTTGTGTGTGTGCGTGTGTGTTTGTCTGCGATGTCCACACCAATCTATCTCACTTACAGCCATGAAATTTGGCACAGAGGTAGTCATAATGGTGACTGAATGCACCTCGAAGCCGAAATTTTAAAATTTAATCTAGAAATCTTTTTATTTAATGTTTTGTGTTGTTTTGGTTGATTTTTCGCACTAATTTCTCAATAGAATGGTTTCAAATAATTGTACGACAAAAATAGATACACCATCGGAAAGAGCACGCGATTTCCGTTCTAATGAAGTTAGTTTTGAATTTCTAACGCAATTTACTGAATTTTGAAATTTTTTTAAAAAAATACCCAGTTTTGGCATCGAGATGTTACTTTTGATTTTAAATTTGTTGCATCCTACTTTCTAATGACACTATTAATTTCAATTTTTTTCAGCTTAAAACTAGAACGGTTCTGTCATATTTAAAACAAGAACGGTTAAAATAACTTTTCTCGTGTTTAATTAATTTTTTTCTGGACGGTTGAGAGTTATTTTTCTCGATCGAGTTCCTCGCGCGGCAATTCTTCGGAACGTAGCTGGCAATTTTGATTGGCGGACGCGCAGGACACGTCATGACCTTCACCTGAATGAATTACTTCAATTATTATCTTCGGATTCAATTTTATATTTTGCGTGCTGTATAATAATCATTTTCACGTTCCAATTTTGTAATATTATTTTGGATTAACGTACTCTGCACCGTAGCGCGAAAAAAAAAAAAATAAGCAGGCAAATCAAATAATGTGTATCTTTTGTTTTGATTTTGTTTTAAAAACTTTTTCGTGTCATTGCTGTCATTTTTTCCCCAGTCCTGATTCCACGGGCAACACCGTGCGCGTACTGCTAGTTGTTTATAAAACTTAACTGTTCTGCGGGGTGCAATTTTTGTGTCATATTTCGTTTGTTTTGTCTATAGAAGATCTTGACGAATATTGTGTTTTGTTGATGAATCAGCCGGTTAAAAATTATCCGGGTAATAGAGCACACAGTCAAACTTTGATTAACCGAAAAAATGAAAAAGCACAGATTTTTTAATTATTTTTTTGTCCCATTTTACTATATAATGGGAGATAATAGTTCTAGTTTTAAATATCAAAATATTCTGGTGTGTTTATGAAAACTCGCTGTTTGTAAATATGTCACGATTCACAAATCTGCATTACAATGAAATACGCTTTACACTGTACTTGAAAAATCAATATTAAGTTGCAACATTTGTTAAGTACTGTTATTTTATACATTAAGTATCTGAATACTCTTACTTGCTTATTATCAACAAAACTTTTACTATTAAACTGGACTGACAAAAGGTAATTAAGCTAAAGTGCACAAAAGATATAATTACGATCTATTCCGAGTTAAAGATGTTACACAAGATAGTGTAATCATATTACTGTTCCAAAATTGTTAAGTTTCCGTTTAATGATTATTCATGAACTTACGATTTGGAATTCTTTTTCTTTAATTATACCCTATCTGCAGTGATAAATTATTTTCAATTGCATGTGTAATTTGCGGAATTAGTTCGCGTTATTATTCTTATTTCTTATCTGTTCGCGTCTATTAATTTGAGCGATCTTCTCATAACCAAACATTCTTAGCAAATTTCATTTTAATCGTCATAACATCTTGCTGACTATTTATTAATGCTTATATCAAAATAAGATAGATGAATTTTATATTTTTAAAAATCAGTTCCTGGTATGTTTTTGTTGAAGAACCGTTGGAATTAATGATAGTGTAATTTATTCTTTCATTTTGAAGAAGAATTTTGCTGAATAAAAGTAATTTATAAAAAAAAACTTTTTTTGTATAAAATAAAGTGATGGTCAAAAATTATCACGGTCGTTTCTTACTTCCGTAACTTGAGAAATAATGTAAGTAGAATTAACGTTTTTGTTTTACTTGTGAAATAATATGCAAATTGTGATAAAAATATAAAAAGAATTAAATACAGAAGTTTCACTACATTTTATATCAAATTACATTCTGACGAAAAGTTATCGTGAATATTGAAGGGGAAATTAGCAGAGTTCGAGAAACTGGTTTGATCATCGTTTATTTTAAACACATAGCACGTAAGATAAAGATACAGACATTAAGGACGTTTTACAAGCACAGTTCAAAGTACATCACTAAGCCTCTTACCGGCTCTCCGTGAAAGGAATCATGGGATATATATGACGTCACGCTGTGACGTATTGCATCATGACATCATCACAATAGCTTGTGATTGGTTAGAAGATTGAATGAGGAGACTGAAGGAAAGTTAACTGCGTATAATTTCCAACAGTTAATATATTTATTTTATGTACCATTTACTATTTATCTGTATGATTGGGACAGGGTTTTTAGCGCCGTACTGAACGTTCACTAACCGTTCGCGGCCATACAAATCCTGTCCGTTTTTCGGCGAACGCAAAGGGATTCGCAGTTCACGTTGCTGAACGTGTTCGAGTGCAGTTCGCCGTTCCCCACGTACTTCCTGCAATGTCGAGTCTAGAAACCAAGGCATGTTCCAAGTCTCCATTGGCGACTGACGTGTTGATAGTTCGAGATGGGTTCGCTCGTTTCTCATAGTTCGCGGTTGGTTGTTGTCGGTGGCGAATTCGGGTCGGGGAGGGGCTGAGGTCATAGAAATTTTGTTTCGTCATGACGAATGTCAACCCTCTTGGCTTATGTAAACCAAAACACTTTAGCTTTACAGACTTTCCTCATCTGATAATAAAAATCATAAGTAACACAACACTACTTTCGGCAATTTAATAACAAACACAATGAAATAACTAGCCAAAAAATGTTTTCGACCGCGTCAACGCTACAAGTACAAATGGAATGACTAGAAAATTAGGAAATGCTTCGAGCCTGTCAAGCCACAAAGCAATGTTGTCACGTTTTTATTATTTTTTAAAAAAAGGGAAATTAAGAACAAACAGTTATAATGATTTTAAATAAAATCAAGAATTCTCGTTTAGCTATGGGGGGACTGCATCCCGATAGCCCCCCCCCCCCCCGGATTCGCCACTGGTTGTTGTCAATATCATTCCAACGAACTGTGTTCGGCTTGCAAGTGAATACGGGCTTTAAGATTTTCGTTTACAACAGAGCAATGTGGGCAATTTTAGTAGTGTTCTTGTTTAATTTACTTTTCCTACTCTGTAAGATCATATGAACACGCTTGTTTACCTTTGAATTCATTTCTGTGGTGCGTTTCACTTCAATTGAAACCTGCATTTTCTTCTTTCCAGCGACCGGAAGAGTCACGGCACGATTTCCGAACGAAAACTTTCCGAAAAGACCGATTTTGTGACGTCTGCCAGCGGCCTATCGACTACCAAGGCAGCTCCTGTAAAAGTAAGTGGTTTGAACAGATCGCTTCATTCTTATTTATATTTTTATTGTGAACCGATTTATAACACAATCACTGAGAAAAATCACAGGAACATGTTTAAAATATTGATACGCATATTTTTGTCGTACCAATACATGTGGGATTCCTTTCCATTAACCCAGGGAGGGGGGTACCTTTTAAGGGGTAAGTAGATCGCAATTAAGTCTGGGGGATTTAAGGGTTTTTATTACATTAAATTTAAAACAAAATATTATATGAAATAAAAGAGGAGACTTCAATTAAATACAAGACATTTATTTAAATACTGTAGGGAGAATTTACAGGGGGGGGGGGGAGATATGTACAAAGAAAGATAACAAAAAGGGTTAGAGATTTGCATGAAGTCATAATTATACGCGAGCGAGATTAAAGTTGAGATAGACGTTAATGGACTAAAAATAATTACGGTATTAGAGAGATAGAGAGCCATAAGGAAAAGTAAAACGGGGAATAGTTGAATAGTTACCACAACATGATGATCGGGCGACTTAACTGCGCCAAAACTGATTTGGTTTACATTCTGATGAAAGAAGAGGTAACGAGAGAGGGTTACAGGTTTGTCTGCTGCGCCTCTCTCAGCGTGCTCGCTGGTTTTGTGGGGGGGAAAGAGGGCGCTGCTCGTGACGTATCATGAGACTCTGGCTCCATCTGTCCCAAAAATTTAATCTAGCTTTACAATCTTATTTATGCAGTGATTAAATTATTCTTATTGGTAATATCCTACATGCATACTTAGAAAGATCCAGAAGTTGAGAACCTTGGCGTGAAAGCTTTTACTGTAAATAAGTTAAATGTACAGAAGTGCAACCTATTTCAAAATAATTCCCTTATTTGATGATGCACTTTTGATAAATGTTTTTAGAAACTGTAGTAAAACGATTTTAAAAGATGAGATTGCTTTATTTTGTGATAAAATAAGCGTGTTGATTAATTAATCTCTTGCGTTTCTTGGTACACATTTTCAATCTTGGGAAAAGAGTCGAAAATCGATACTATCCCGGCTAATCTGATGTCCTGTCACTCTACATGTATAATGAAAATTGGGAAGGAGAATTCACTTTTACTTTTATTTAAAATTAATTTTTGGATATTAAATCTGGTTGATCTTTTTTAATATGAGCTATTTAGCTTTAAGTAAATTTTATGACCATTCAAGGCATTTAATTGAAATTCTGAATCGTCCCGGCTAAACCGGGCTAATCCCACTTTATTTTACCGTATGTACTGTCTGTCCGCCGAGAGAACTATGTTCGCTAAGTTGTCTCATTGACAGTGGTTGCCAGGTCAAAAAAGCAAAATAAGACCAAGCCTTCTTAAAAATAAGGCCAAATTTGAAAAATTTATTGAAAACGTCATTTGCTATTAGAAAAAAAAGCTAACCTTCATGAAAACGAACCCCACTTCAATGTTCAATGAACAATATTCAGGATGTTCAACGTTCAATTATTAAACTAAAATTTAAGTGAAAGAAATTTAAAACACCCTTGTTCTATTCAGGAGCTATTTCGTTTGACAGCTCATTATATATCATTTGAAATGTGTAATATCAAAAATTTATTAAAAAACAATAGAATAAATAAATAAAATTTGTTCTAAAAGTCATTAACAAAAATAAAGCCAAAAAAGGCCAAAAAATGAATTTAAGGCCAAATGAAAATTCTTAGCGCCAAAGGCTTTGAAAAAAAAGGCCAAATTATGGAAATTTGGTCTTAAAAAGGTCAATATGACAACTCTGATGGTTGCTATAGCAGTTGGTTATGTTAGGGAAGATCCATTTCGAATAGGAGGAATCGGACGAAGTCGGGGATTTATTTTATTCTTGGCGCCAGTTTGTGGCTGTCTTCTCGGTTTTGCCGCAGTTGCACGTTCCTTCCCATTTGGAGCTGATGCGCGCCAATGTAATAAACTTGAATGAACGTCTACCTACTACTCGAAATGGACTCGTCCTACAATAACCTGTTTCTATAGCGACCGTCGTCAACGAGACAACTTAGCGAGCAGCGTTCTCTCGTGGCTGACTGATAGTAGTAACACGACATTTTATCATCAACTGAAATGAGTAAAAATCTCAGCATCGATTCAATTGAAATATGTTCTAAAATTAAGTAGTTCTAATAAAATATATTCTAAAATTAAATAGTTCTAATAAAATAGATTCTAAAACTAAAAGTAACAAAACAGAATAATAATAGGATATTGCAAAGTAAGAGCGAGAAAGAAAATAATTAAAAAACAATGCGAAATTACAATTTTAAAAAATATAAAAAAAACTTTTAAAAAGCAGCTTTTACCAATGCATTAAAAAATAATTTTTTCTGAAAAAATCTGCAGGTCAAAACAAAAATCGTAAAAGCGTGATCCGCTGGAGACAATAGGAGAAAGATATAAAACCACAATGATTATAATAAGAAACGAAATGTTATTAAACATTCAACATAAAAAATATATTATAAATGTGATTGCAATTTTAATTTACTTGCAGCTTTTCTACCTGCGCCTCACGCTTTTACGATTTTTGTTTTGACCTCCAGAGTTTTGAGAAAAAATTTTTTATTCTTATTTTTAATGCATTGGTAAAAGCGTTTTTTAAAAAGTTATTTTTTATATTTATTATCTTCTAGTTTTCAGTCTTTAATTTTATTGAAACATTTAAATTACTGTGTAAAGTATTTTAGTTCTCAAAAATACTATAGATTGCGCCGCTGAAACCTACTGAGTGCAAACGTAATTTTGAGAAATTTTTTTTTAAAAATTGATAATCTAAATAAAATTATTAAAATATTGCATTGTCATCAAGACCAATAAATATACAAAATTCCAGATCTCTAGTGCATTAAGAAGTGAGTGAAAAATCGATCACAAAATTCCAACCTTACATACATACATGAAACATTTCGAACTTGTTAAAATCGTTTAAAAATAGAAATTAATGGTAAATAAAAAAGAATGAATACGATTTCTGAACACAAATCATCTGCATTACTCGTGTAGTATTAGGCCCAAGACTTTTTGTAAATGAAATTTTTAAGATTATAAACACTGAACAGACTCACATTCATTCAATATAAATCGGTTCTCGGATTTTTATCATTAAATCAACTGGTGGCTTTCAGAAATATAGCACTATTAGAGTTGTGCAGTTTTCTCGGTAGCATAAATGTTGTGATAGTCTCCAAAGACAATAGTTTTAGTCAGACGATCTTTCTTAAAGCCAATCACTTGCCGTGACCTTGATTCATTTAAATAAATTTCTCATTGCTTACGCAAATCTTCGGTTTTCAAAATTGCGTTGGCAGAAATAAGAATGTGCACTTTCCATTCGCAGGCGGTGTTTATGACTTCTTTTTCACATTGTCTTTATATTTTCTGTTGTAACATATTATTTCCTCACGTAGCAGGGAATTTACGTACGGAATTTCGCTTACATAGAAAAGTGGAGATGCTTGCCATCAAATTATGGAGAATAAAGGTCAGAAATTCGTCCCCCCTCAGTTTTCTGTTATTCTGTTAATGCCTAAATTTATACTATTAAAGGATGGTAAGTAGCTGATTGGATGAGATTCGTCCTGCAAACCTTGCAACAAAGTTGTGGATATGTACCGAATTCAGGGGTCGATCCAGGTTTTTTTTTAGGGACCCATTTTTGTGGAAAAAAAATATTTTTGTGAAAAAAAATTTTTATCATGTAAAACCTCCAATTTTAGCTGTCATATTTCTATATTTTACGTTAATTTGAGTTTTGTGAAGGGACCGTTTTTATGAAGTGGAATTTCGTGAAGGGACCGTTATTATGAAGTGGAATTTTCTGAAGGGCCCGTTTTTATGAATTTGAATTTTGTGAAGGGGCCGTTTTTACGAAGTAGAATTTTGTGAAGGAACCGTTTTCGTGAAGTGGAATTTTGTGAATTGGGTCGTTTTTATGAAGTGGGATTTTGTGAAGGGGCCATTTTCATGAAGTGGAATTTTAAACGGCCCCAATTTTCGCTTGGGTCGACCCATGGAGTTCGAACCAAATCAGTTAATTGGAAGACTACTTCCCTTCTACGAAAATCTTCTCTTTGATTCTAGGAAACTGGCAATTAAAAAAAAGGCGCCATAATTAAAAATAGCAGCTGCATCAATCTTTTTTAAAAAATTGTGACACTTATGAACGAAAAAAGGTTTGATCTTCACGATTTATTGCTTTCTTCAAATCAGAAGTATAGTGCTAATAACAACAGCAAGATGGATTAAAAAAAGTGTGTCGCCACGTGTCCGCATTCCGATAAGACCACACCCGAAGCTCAAGCTCTGTCACCTTCATCATTAATTTTTTTTTAAAAAGTCGTTGATGAAGCGACTTGGTGGAATTCTGAGGATGCGCAGATGTTCCGAATCAAAAACAGCCAACGTGGAACACCCTGTAATCCGTTTATGTTTGTTGAACACTACTTAACCCGTGTAGAAAGTGATTTGTTGTGGTCATCTTGGTCTCTTCGACTGACTGGAACACGTTTCGAACATGCAGCCTGCGTCATGTCAGAATGGCAAGTCTTGCTTCTTTCTTTCTTGTTGGATTCGAATGAAAAAAAGCAGGTCTTGTTGCACATTTTTTTTACTTTCTCGAAAACGAACAGATAAGCCACCATGAGACCTCTTTTTGTGTGGCGTTATTTTGACCTATTGAACCTTAAAAGAGGAAGACAAGGGGTATCTTAACATCTTAGTAAAAAGGCAGATAAAGGCATAAAGTGCATCCTACTGTGAGAGAAAGTGAACATTCTGCGGTCGAGGTTTTTTTTTATGTAGAATGTTTTATAGATTGCTGGTAGAAAACGTCACTCTGAAAGTCCACAATTTACCATGCAGTCGTGGTAACGCAGTTGAAATGCTGAATATGATTTCGATGTTGAATCCAGACGAATCAATTAAAAAATTTAAATAAATTTTTCAACTGTATTATAAGCCAGCTGATATACCCGTCGTTCCTCGGGATGAAAATACTTTCAAGTCTAAAATTTTAATGCAAGAAATACTTTTATATAAAATATTAAAAACACCAAATCATCTTCTTATTTGAAACTTTAAAAAAAATTAAAATGAGAATACCAGTTGAAACATACGATTTTTAAAAAATGCTGAAAGCTGGTTTCTCCATAAGTTACATATAATTTTAAAAAAGAAGTGTGAATTTAACCAAAATACTTAAGTAGCAAAAAATTAAAATTTCAACGGATGTTTTGAGTGAAAAGAAATTTATTAATTGTATCTGATGTGTATTCACTTATTTCTAATACGTGAATGTAGTCCAATAAGTAGGATTTAAAAAATAAAGATCTTTATTTTACAAATATTCTAAGAAAGGAAACGTAGCATAAGCATTAAAGCAGCACTCGTTAAAATTCACAACAGAGAATACCAATAAATCTCAACACAGTGCTCAAAGGTTTCTTTATCAGCTCACGAGCTTGCTTGTTGATCAAAATCTTGGCTTGAGAGCTTGCTTTTATACTTTTTCAACAGGAAGTGACGTCATTACGTAGGAAGTGACGTAATCTCCAGAAAGTTCATGAAGCCAATAGAAATAGGTTGACAGTTCAAGATCTTTCTAGAAATTTCCTTTTGTCGCCAAGATTAGCATTTAGGGAAACAACTTTATAGCTTTGTAACACTATGTATATTACATATCAAAAAGTGACAGAATGGAAACTGGGAAAGTTTCAACCGTTGAATGGATTTGTTCAAACACTTTCACATCAATTATTTGAATCATATGAGCTTTCGTATTATTATTGAATACATTTTATCTGCCCGGCACTGGTGCACATCATATATAGGGTCTTTTCTCTTACTTGTTGATGAAGACGAAAACGCAGTCACAGTTCTTAAAACAATTTTAATTATCAAATTAAATTTAAGAAATCATGTCACAAATTTCATCTTTATTTGAAATTAATATCAAATATCCCAGGGGGGGTACTATGGGGCTGCATCCTCCCCCAGAGCTAAACCCCAAAATGTTTGATTTTTTTCAAAACACTACAGCAGTTTCGCCTTTACAATCGATTTTTAAAAAAAGTGACAACATTGCTTCCTGGCTTGATAGGCTCGAAAATTTTCTTACTTTCGTAGTAATTCCAATCGTACTTGTAGCGTTGACGCGGTCGAAAACATTTTTGGCTAGTTATTTCATTGTGTTTTTTATTAAATTAACGGAAGTATTGTAGTGTTCTTTTTTATTCTTATTGGCAGGTGAGTAAAATCTGTAAAGTTAAAGTGCTTTGGTTTACATAAGCCATGAGTTTTGACATTCGTCTCGACGATAAATATATATATATATATATATATATATGACCTAACCCCCCCCTCCACAAATCTAGATTCGCTACTGAAATATCCATAAGCAAATTTGTTATTCAGAGAAATACAAGATCACATAAATTATTTATTTTTATGTGTACGTTTCTGTTCTTTTCATTTATAAATAAAAACTATGTAGAAATATGCACGTTCTTCAATACACATGCTATTACCTAAAAATTAATTAATTTAAGTGTCCTGTTTTGGGGGGGGGATAAATGGTTATAATTAATGGCGTTAGCTGTGCGTCAACGTAGATTTCGTTTCGATACGAAAATTTAATTTTTAAAAAAACCAAAAAGGTTGGACACGTTCTGAATAATTTTAAACCTGTCCAATTAAAAAAACTGCAGTAATTAAACTTATTAATTAATGACTAGATTTCGTGAAAGTAATTTTAAAAAGTAAAATGGGCTTTCTTTAAAAAGGTAGAAATGTAAATGTAAGTTGTTTTTTTAAAGTTAAAATCCAATTAAAAAATGTTGCTGAATTTTAAAACTTCTTAATAATTCATTCATACGAATTGGAAGTTTTAAAATTCATGCAGTCAATTATCCTGTTGCATTAAGCCTAGATTCTTATGTAAATACGGAAATGAAAAAAAGACAGGCGATTCATCAGAGATTTATTTCTACCTGCTTATAAACCTGTAACGAGTCTCATTCTGGCGGACAATAAAATTCAAGTAATAAATCTAAATGTGTTTAAAAATGAAATTGACTGCATTTTGAAATTGTGTTCACGTAGGTCCAATGTCATGAAGATGGATATTCATTACAAAGATATATCACTCCACTCTCTTTATAGCACAGTTCTGCTCATTAAGGTGAAATATTATTCAAATGATTTAAATCCTAAGGCAGCTTAAGTTTGTGAAGAGTCTGTATTTGCGTTTAAACCTGATAAAATTTGTAGGGATTCAAACAATAACAAAAATGTTCAGGTCTTTAATGTATTTCAAGTCGTGTGTAAAATTTAATGATCATTTTTTACTTTCTCGTATACGAAGTATACAAAGAGAAAGTATTGTAATCGTCAAAAAATTCGAACTCGAGATTTTGACGAATCTCCACGTTTTAGACTTCCCTGAGTCCGAAAAACGCAATTTTGGAATTATGTCTGTCCGTGTGTCTGTGAACACGATAACTCGAAAACTATTAGAGATACGGGGATTAAATTTGGTATGTGAACTTGACACATAATTTGTAGGTTTCTGTCAAATTTTGGACAAAATCCGTCCAAGGGAAGTCTATCTATCTGTCCGCGGTCATGTGAACACTATAACTCAAAAACTTGAATAGCTAGATGAATAAAATTTGGTACACAGATCATGAATGTAGGTCCGCATAAATTTTTGGGACAAATCCATCAAAAGGTTGATTGTCTGTCGGTCTGTATAAGCGCATCTTCAACGCATCCGCTTTCTCCACACGCATGCGTATTGGACGCAATCTTCTGTGCACGATATTGACTCCTGCTTGGCGCTTTTTTTTCATCCGATTCTCCGTGCGCATGCGTACTTGGTAGCAATCTGTGCACGCGGAAGGATTGTCCTTGAGCGAAGAAAGAGTAGAAATCGGTATGCATTTAATCGGAACGCATCTCTTCGAATTTGATTTTTTACCTAAATATTTTCTGATAGTCATTGGATCCTGGGTTACAATAGGTTCGAATTTTTTTATCCACGCGGGGGGAGGGGAAACAGCACCTTTTTCGAGAAGTATACGAGAAAGTTTAGGGGAGACCACTCCCGCTGGTTTAAATCGTCACCTAGGTCAGACCATTGAGTCCAAGTGACCTACTTCAAGTTTTAAAATTTGTTCGAAAAGTGCATTTACTTTAGAAAATTATTGGATAGCAACATTCTATTAGTCATCCACAGAATACGCAACTTTTTTGCAGTTGTTTGGTTATCGTATGAAACAGAAAAAAATTGTTTATGGAGTTTGAACTATTATCATCTACAAACGATTTTAGATATTTCAAATATCCGTTTTATCTTACTTGTCTAATTTTATACTTTACAATATTATCTATTGCGTTAAAGTATCTATTTTGATGCCCGTAAACAAAATAATATCGTAAAAAACAAGTTGATTTCGTAATTTCTGATATTTTAGAAATTCAGAAGAGCTCAGCCATGTGATATTAGAGGAAATTAAAATATCATCAATTTATTTATAAAAAAATTGGTTTATTGAAATATTATTGTTTGGAAACGATTATAATATTTGAAACAGGAATTTTATCTTTATTTATTTTTTAAGAAAACTGTTTATTGTTTTTTTTCATTTCATAAGCTAAGATTTAGCATCTGGGAGTGACAAGAAGTCACTTTCAATGTTTGGCAGAATGTGTCACATAATTGGTTTTAGTGAAGTTTTAGTGACTTGGAGTGATATACGAATTTTTAGCTGTTTCTGACCGTGTTTTTTTTTCTTTTACCGCTTTTCAAAAGCCACGTTCACACTGGGCATTTGGGATACCATATGGGCCCCTCTACCGAAATCACACGACTTTCAGTTGTAATAATGGATTTAGTCGCATGATCTCTGTGAAATCACATGATCACAGAGATCATGTGACTAAATCCATTGTCGCGCTCACTCCTCATCGGCAGTCCAGAATTTTCATTTATTCCACTGCTTTTACGATTTCCTGTACGATTCCTGTAATCAAGGCAGACAAAATTCCGTAATGTTTTCATTAATTTTCGTTGAAATTCGTTAATTTTTTTAAATTATTCAGTTCTTTTGAACACTGCAATCGCTTTTAAAATTTCTGTTGCATTGATTTGCCAACGCAAGTGAGTAAGAGGGGTCTCGCTTCCCTAGTAGGTACAATAATGGCTTGGCCTTGCCCACTGCCGGTGATAGTGCGTGCCTCCTACGGGAAGGATCGGGCCGTGGCCGGTGATTAGCACTAGGACTTCAGCCTCGGCACTTGAGCTGTCGCAGCGACTGTCATTCAGAGACGCCGATCAGCTTCGCTCGAGGTCGGGGTGATTTCGATATGAATTGTCGACGCTAGTAAATACAGTCGCGCAACCTTAAATGCCTAGACGTTCCTAGTTTTGCTTATTACTAAGTTCGCTTTAAATATATATATATATATATATATATATAATATAAGCTAGTAGATTCAATTTAAATGGAATACATCTTCTGGAAAATTCTCCTTTCCAAAATTTACCCATTGGAGGGTCACTTCCGTAAAACAGGATAAAGAAGAGGCCTTCCTTTGAATGTGATGAAGTATGAATTGTACCTGTTTTGGTTTTTGACACTTTGTCCTAAGTTTGAATGATATTCGGAATTGTCCAATTTTTTTTTTAAATTTGAAGTAAATCGCCCAAATAAAAATTTCCCAGATGGTTAATTCTATTTTTAAAAATTAGTTTTTGAAGAATTCTAATTAAGTTCTAATTCTAAATTTTATTCTAATTAAGCTTTAATGTCGTGGTATAGTTTAGTTTAGTTATATTAATGTCCCGTTTTGAAGCAACACGAGGGCTATTTTGGAACGGACCTCGTAATTTTGAACCACGGTCAGATGACGATGACGACACCTGAGCTGGCACCCCCTCTCCAAACTTCCACGCCACACCAACGGGAGGACGTTTGGCCACTACATATGATTTAGCTTGCAGTAGGCCCCATACACGGCGGGTCTTCAGTGGAATCGGGTTTCGAACCTGGAACCCTCCGGCCTCAAAGCCGAGACCTTACTATTAGATCACTGCAGCCTACTTTATTGCCATGGAGTGATTAACTTTCATCAAGAAACAAGCGGTCGAGGTGGCGTAGCAGTAATGTCTACGTTTCGGGGTCGGAGGGTTCCAGGTTCGAAACCCGATTTCACTGAAGACCCGCCGTGTATGCGGGCCTGTTGCATGTTAAATCATACGTGGGGGAGGGCCCAAGAAACTTTGGAGAGGGGGTGCCAGTGCAGGTGTCGTCCTCATCGTCTGACCACAGTTCCAAATTACGAGGTTCGTTCTAAAAGAGTCCTTGTGTTGATTCAAAAAACGGGACGTTTAATATATCTGGAACTGAAGCAAGAACAACCTTTTGAAAAAAAATGTAGGCTTTCTGCTACTTACATTTTTATTTCCCTCTCAACTTAGAAAAAAGATAGAAAATCACTTTTCTTGTCACCATTCCGCTTAAACAAACTTTGTAAAATTTAGCCATGAATACAGAAGGAAGTAAACCTGAGATTAGTCACCGTGTTTTAGCGAATAATTTCTCTTCCGTATGGGTAATTCTTCTCTAATATTATTTAATTAAGCGCTATTAGTTTCCTGTAATTGTTGTAAATAGTAAAGTGACCCGATCGCCCGAACTGACCCCTCCCGGAAGCGGAAAGTGCTTAAAAGTGTGACGTACGTCGCAGAACTAACGCGGTCTTTGCAGAACATTTCATCCTTAAAAAAACACGCGCACACACCAAATAAAACACGATATGTTCTGCAGAACAATCAAAGCGAGGCGCTTTTTATGCCATGCCTTCTCTCTTCGCGTTTCGCGCAACGCAGCCTCCAGAGATTGGAGCAATGGTAAAAATTACTCTCCTTCATCGCGTGGCTTACGAGAAAGCCACGCCTTCATCAGAGCTGACGTCACTGGGGATGAAGATCCGAAACAATCACCTTAAAAGCTGCGTGTACAAGAATGTACTGGAACTACAGAGTTCCTGCGATACGAATAGGGCTCATTTACCTAACTGGACCAGCTTTGGACACGCATATCTATTTTGCATTTTACTGTGGTCCTCCCGGTTTGGACAAACTGCCTGCAGAACATTTCCAACTGTTTGATGTCATGTTACAGAACACTGGATACAATTCTGCTCCTTGGTGACCCCTCTCCCCAAAAAAATATCTAGAACCAGGATTGAAGTCCAAAAAACCTGGCCACTTTGGTTATAAGAAGTTTTTAAAGTTATATTAAGGTTTAAAGTTTTAGCGAAAAATCATATTTCTTAATGTTATATCGGCTGGGCCTCAAGTACGTGCCTTGTGGGCCATACGCGGACTGCCAGTTAGAGAAACGTACTGTAAATAAACATCGGAAAAAAAATTGTGTCATTTCATTGACAAGGAGAGATGACAACTACTTATCTAGAACGTAATTATTTATCTTTCATTTTTTAATCGTTTAAGAGGGAGGAGGAGGAAGTAAACACATTCGTGAGGTCTTGCAAATCCGATGTTCGGGTGTTGAATGAATAATGAGATTTGAATGGAAGGTTAACGTGATGGATGGTTCGGCCTAATGAGTTTTTCGAAATTTCTATCAAGTGGGTGGGAAGGTTGTCAGTATTGTTTTTGTAAACTGATACCTCTTCTGATAACAGAATTTCTTTTTTGGCGGGAATACCGAGAACTTTTAATCGTTTGGTAATGACAGCTGCTGATTCGCGACATAAACTGTTGGCTGGAAAAGATTCAAACTTTTTGTTTTGCATCGTGTTTTTAACGAATTTGTGTAAATTATGTGTGTTTTATTGTTCGCGTACAATGATTTACCTGATTCGTGCATCGAATTACATATACAGTAGTCTCCCTACAACGAAGTCTCCCTACAGCGAATTTCTCCCTATAACGAAATTTTCAATCGGAATGTTAAATAACATTCAAAATATTCTCCATGTAACGAAATGGTTGTCTCCCTATAACGAATTTTTTCAGACCTTTATCTTTTCGATTTTTGTCATTTTTGAAGAAAGTTGCTAATTTCTGTGCAAACAAATCGCTCACACGTGCCTGTTTCTGGAACCACTCGCATTGTTCATTCCAGCGATAACACATAACTATAGAATGCTCTGTGAAGGATAATTGGTGAATTCTCTTCATTTTTGAGTATTTTATTTATTTAATAAAAATTAGTATAATTTTAACAAATTTATAATAAATATTACTTAATTTTTAATTGAAAGTCATAATTAAATATTTTTGAACTTATCGTACATACTAAAAGGTTTGTAACATTCACTTAAATAACTGCAAAAATCTCTAATCTCCGTATAACGAAATTTTCTCTATAGCGACTTTTTCAACTGGAACCAAGCGATTTCGTTATAGGGAGACTCCACTGTATTTAAGTATGTTGTCAAGTCAAAGCGGCAAGTAATTTAAAAGAGAAACGTCAACGGGGGCATGCTTAAATATCTCCGGTGTCCTTCACGTCCTTACTGATCGTTTCAACATCCCAAGATTAGCACTTTTGGGCGATTTGACAACGGAAAGGGGTGACAGGCAATGAGAAAGATGATTAGGGTTGCCATAACTGCCCAGCATTGATGCGGGACTTATAAGTGCTAAATAATTTAAACGTGAAAAAAGTGAGTTGGTAATGATCTATTTTACTCTGATAAAAAAAATCAATACATTTTAAATAGTCTATTAAAATGAACACGTAGAATAATACTAAAGATACAAGGCTAGGCTATGGCTGCTTTTTAGGGCAGCCATATTTTAAGTTTGATGTTATTTTCTTAATTATGTGATTTTCATCTTTTACATAATTATAAAATCAGGCGCAAGTCTTTTTCAGATTGTAATAACAAATAAAAACCGCTTAAGTTTCCACTGACAACCTGTTTCTTTCGTTGGACCATTGAGTTGACTTAGGGAAAATATTCTCTCCATATTTGTATTCTAGGCTGGAATGACAAACAGGTATTCACATAGCTTTATTAGACATGGACTCTTATCCATATCCTTTGTATCTGGAAAAAATGTCAGCCATTTCTTTTCCATAATCGATTTCATAGTTGCTTCGCAGTTTTTGTGGTATTATTTTTCTCTAAATAAGCTTTTAGATATACAAACTGGTTGAATAGAATCTCAGTGTTGCCAATATCGATGTTTCTTACTTGTAAATAGTTTAGGGAGAAAACGGGACAAAAAAACGTATATACGGGACGCATGGCAACCCTAAAGATGAGCGCATTTCCGGAGTTTTGTGTTAAGTCACGCCAAGTAAAATGTAAACATCTCCGCTGCCATTTTTCACTTTTCCCCTATTTTGGTGGAAATAACACCGCCTGGCGCATGCGCAAAAGCGCGAAGGGTTTCGGAATCCGAGAACATACAAATATGGATTGATTTACAAGATCCGGGCACTCGAATTTATTCAAATTAAAATCAACCACTATTTGTTTCAAAAACCCCTTTTGAACGATTTTACTATGGAAAGAAGTGACAGGCAATGAATATGACGAGTTTTTTGTTAGGTCATAACCTTCGTCTGATTAGGCAGTTTTTTAAAATCTTTTTTTAGTTAGTCTTTACTGCAAATCAATAAACGAAAATGTTTCTTTATACTGCTAAGTAAAATGTTAACATTTCCCCCTCCATTTTTCACTTCGCCCCTATTATGGTGAAATCAACTCCGCCTGGCGAATGAGCAAAAACGCGGAGGGTTTCCGTATTTGAGAATCATCAGTGTATTTAGTTCTCACTTTGTCAACTCAGTTGAAAACTAAGAATTTGGATAATAACAAAGTTCAATAGAATGGTCTAAAAATACTAAAAATAATTTATTATTACGACGGAACAAATCGATTTATTAGAATTCGATTATCGAAATCATCGTTGAATATTAATTGTCTCACAGATGGTACCGGAACAAGGGATCGTTTCTCAGAATATTTATAAAAAATATTTTTACTTTCTCGTATACTAAGTATACAAAGAGAAAGTTTTTAATCGTCAAAAAATTTGAACTCGAGATTTTGACGAATCTCCACGTTTTAGATCTCCCTGAGTTCAAAAAACGCAATTTTGGAATTATGTCTGTGTGTCTGTGAACACGATAACTCAAAAACTATTAGAGCTCAGGGGATGAAATTTAGTACGTGATCTTTACATAATTTGTAGGTTTCTATCAAATTTTGGACAACATCCGTCTACGGAATCTCTGTCTGTCGGTCTGCGGTCATGTGAAGACTATAATTCACAAACTTGAATAGCTAGGCGGATAAAATTTGGTACACATTTTTATCATCAGTAATGTAGGTTCGTATCAAATTTTAGACCATATCCGTCAAAGTTTTGACTGTCTGTCTGTATAATCGCATATTTTTGAACGGAATAACTTCTTTAAAAAATTACTTTGATAAATGAAATTTGATACGTGGCCTTCTTACTTAAATGGTAGATTTGTGTCCAATTTTTGTTTCAATTGGTTAAAAAAAAAGGCATTTCAAATTGGAAATTTCGTTTTCTTTATCTTACACCCAGCCCTATAGGTAATCACGCTAGCTTTTAATTCCACCTCCGCGTTGAACGACCTGTGGAAATCGTTGTATGAGGTTTCGCTTATTTCTTTTCTCCACTGCGTTAGGGGTTCTTGTTCATTTTACTGTCTTTTAACTTATTTTTTTCTCTACATGTGTGAGGAGTTCACGAGAAAGTTTAGGGGAGACTTCTCCCGCTGGTATTTACCTGTGATTAATAATTTATTACAAACAAATTATTTCTCCGAAAATCCTGCTCTTCCTCAATTTTTTGTGCCTATCTTATTTCCATATCATATCTCTATAGCAAACATATGCAGACGAGCAGATAGAAATCTACAATTTGTATGTCAAGACAGCATACCAAATTTCATCCTCTTTCCTTTTTACTTTCTCGTATACGAAGTGTACAAAGAGAAAGTATTGTAATCGTCAAAAAATTCCAACTCGAGATTTTGACGAAACTCCACGTTTTAGACCTCCCCGAGTCCGAAAAACACAATTTTGGAATTATGTCTGTCTGTGAACACGATAACTCGAAAACTATTAGAGCTACGGGGATGAAATTTGGTATATGTTTACACATAATTTGTAGGTTTCTTTCACATTTTGGACAAAATCCGTCTACGGGAAGTTTGTCTGTCTGTCCGCGGTCATGCGAACACTATAACTCAAACACTTGAATAGCTAGATGGATAAAATTTGGTACACAGTTTTATTGTCATGAATGTAGGTCCGTATAAAATTTTGGGCCTAATCCGTCAAAGGGTTGACTGTCTGTCGGTCTGTATAATTTACTTTTGTAAAGAATCCGTCATCTCCACGCGCATGCAATCTTCTGTGCACGCGAAAGCTATAGAGCGAATGACGTCAGTTTGTCCTTGAGACGGCAAGAGCGGAAAATCGGTACGCATCTCTTTGAATTTGATTCTTTACTGAGATATTTGTCAATCACTATAATGAAAATCCTTCTAATAGCCATTGGATTCTGGATAACAGTAGGTTCGAATTTTTTTAGCCACGCGGGGGAAGGGGAAACACCACCTTTCTGGGGAAGTATGCGAGAAAGTTTAGGGAAGAACACTCCCGCTGGTTAAAGTATACAAAGAGAAATTGTGATTTTTAATCACAATGGTTCCGCTAATCGCAGTGTGATCCGCTGATTTGCGTTATCGTGTTCAGAGACATGATTTCAGGAATGCTTTTTTCGGACTCGGGGAGGTCTCGAAGGAAAAGAGAAAACTCTCTTGTTTTCACCTAATTAATGCATTTATTAATTTATTACAAGGAAATTATTTCTGCAGATATCTTGCTGTTCCTTCACTGTACCTATCCCATTTTCATACCGAGTTTTTTTTATCAGATCGTACATGAAAAATTAACGAGCTTCGGCTTGTAATCGGGGTAGAATAAATAAATGCATTACACAATGTTCGCGTACAAATCATTGTAATTAAGATGCCACCCTCTGTAACGTCTTGTTATGACTGTAACGGATGGGAATCGGGCGAGATATGAATTATTAAACGTACCAGTGCGTGAAACGACACGTGACATGGAACACAACTCGCTGACGTCAAGAAAAAAAGTAATTTGTCGGTAATTAAAAAGCCCGATGAAAAGATAAGAGCACTGATAAGGCGCATTGTAAATTTTCTTCAGTCGGGCATCTAGCAATGGGTTTCACAATACTGGGTACGTGCTTAAGTTTCGGAATTAAACGGTTAATTCAGTAAAGGGGGGGGGGGGGGGGTTGGCTACATTATTCTGAAAGCGTCCAGTTTTACTTCCAAAAAAATCATTAAAAAAATTGCTTTTGTGGTGTTATGATTCCAAAAGATATTTCTGAAAACTGTTCAGAATGTAATATGATGGTGGGCAAAAGTAACTAGGACTGTTATCAGAAAAGAACGAATTTTTTTACTTTCTCGTATACATAGTATTATAATCGCCAAAAACTCCGAAATGCAGGATTGGATAAACTTCCACGTTTTAGACCTCCCTGAGTCTGAAGAAATAATTTAAAAGCTTAAGGACCGAGTTATTTTGTAACCTACGGTGTTTAGGACGAGTTAATTCGGATTATGTCTTTCAGCGGTTAAGGAATTGTGTCTATCTGTCTGCATGCATGTGAACAAAATAATTCAAAATACACAACGAGCTAGGTGGATAAAATTTGAAATTTTACACCATAAAAATATAGATTCAAATTTTGGAGGAAATCCTTTTACGGATTGTTTGTATGTTTGTCTGTCCTTGTACGTGTGAACCCAATAACCCAAACACGCAACGAGCTAGGTGGATAAAATTCGAAATTTTACACCCCAAAAAAATATTGATTCAAATTTTGGAGGAAATCCTTTTGCATATTATTTGTGTTTTGTCTGTCCTTGTAGTGTAGAACTAATAACCCAAAACACGCAACGACTAGGTGGTATTTGAAATTTTTCACATAAAAATATATTCAAAATTTTTGGAAATCTTTTACGGTTGCTTGTATGTTTGTCTGTCCTTGTACGTGTGAAAATAGCCAAACACGCAACAGAGCTAGGTGGATAAAATTCGAAATTTTACACCCCAAAAAATATAGATTCAAATTTTGGAAATCCTTTTTCATATATTTGTGTTTGTCTGTCCTTGTGACATGAACCCAATAACCAAACACGCAACAGCTGGAGTGGATAAATTTGGAAACCATAAAAATATAGATTCAAATTTTGGAGGAAATCCTTTACGGATTGCTTGTATGTTTGTCTGTCCTGTCATGTGAACCAATAACAAACACACAACGAGCTAGGTGGATAAAATTTGAAATTTACACCCCAAAAAAATATAGATTCAAATTTTGGAGAAATCCTTTCATATTGTTTGTGTGTTGTCTGTCCTTGTACGTTATACCCAAACCCTGTGAGCTAGGTGGAGTCCAATTCAATTTACAAAATGATTTTGGAGGAATCCTTTTGCATATTGTTTGTGTTTTGTCTGTTTGTACGATGGTGCCATCTTAAACACTAACGAGCCAGTGATAAATTATTGAAATTAACCAAAAAAAATAAATTGAGAAAAAAAAAAAAAAAAAAAAAAAAAAAAAAAAAAAAAAAATGCCGATCTTTGCATATTGTTGTTATTATCCTGGCTCGTCGTGGGCAACCACTAACTAAACTGCCAACAGGCTAGTGGATAAAATTTGAAATTTACACACTAAAAAGAATATAATTAATTGGAGGAAATCTTTTACGGACTGTATTTGTGTGTTTGTCTGTCTGTACATCTGGAACCAAAAACCGCAACGTAGCTATGGTGGATATAAAATTTGGGCTTTATGTTACACCCTTTGATCTGTCTATATTTTAGCTGTAGATGTGTATCAAAATTTTGAGTGACAAACTCTTAATTTTAAATTAGCCTGAATGTGTTATGCGATTACTCGAACGAGAACAAACTAGAAAAATACTCATGGACCTAGGATAATAGAATTGATGAATCTGTATCTGTTATTTTATACAAAACCAGTGCGATTTTTTTTATTTAAGATGCTCAACATAGTATTAACCTTATTCAGAAGAGTTATTTTAGACCGAAAATTAGTATGTGTGAATGAGTCCAGAAGGATAATAAAAAAATGTGTCTTTATTCCACGAATATTCCAAAAAAACACAGTATAAGGTAACAACTAAATGGTCTTATCAAATTAATAGCACCAAGCAGACATCAAGATATAATAAATATGTAATGTAATCGCTCTTTCAGTAACGTTGGTGTCTAAAGCTCAACAGCTTGCACTCCGCGGACTAAATCAAAAGAGATTGATTCACCCAAATCCTCGATTTATAGCTTTCCGACAGAGAACTTTATCTAGAGAATATCTGGAAAGTTCTCCCATATCTCCGCTTTATTGAGAATGGGCACTTAATTCTTGCATTTCTGAAGCTGGTTTCGATCGAAGGTCTGAGTTCTACAGTGTGCTTCATTAAAAACCTCTGTAAAACTCTTTCCTACCCAAAGATCTAAATAACAGGAAGACAATAATTTTCAAGCTAATACTCATAACAAAAAAGATAATCATGAAGTAATTATTTTGTTTATTTCATTTTTCTTTATTTGTTTGCTGTAAATACCTCTTTGTGAAAATGAGTGTTTAATCATATTATGCTCTTTTTTTCAGGTTGTAAAGTCCTATCACACAGAATGAGATGAGTGGTTTTTATGCTTTATTTATTTAATGCACTTTGCCTGGATACCCAAAAAGTTCCTTTGTAAAAAATGATTCTAAGAGGAATAAAGTGAGACTGAATATCTTTTCATAATCTTTTTATTTTTGAATATGTTTAGGTTATTTTTTAATAAGTTTTTTGTTATAGAGTTTTCATTTTTTTTCTCCCTCGGACGATTTGAACAGTCCATGGTTACACAAATCTAGTTTATGTTTCTAAGGTGTTAATCTCTTTTATGAATGAGTAATTTAGATAATATTTCTTTGTTGTGCGGAAATAAGATACATTAATGTGTGACAGATACTTATAGGATAAATTCTGATTAGATAAAGAAATGATAATATGTCTTGAGATATTTTACAATAATTGCAGAGCATAGAATATTATCGAAATATTGAAATAACATATTCTCTGGAAAAAAGTTTATGTATATCCGTATTAAAATCAAAACTAAAATTTTCAGGCAATATTTAGCAATTATTTACATAACATAGAACCTAAGCTACACAAAGCTATTTTTTCAGAAAGAGAAAACGTTATGAACGTTTATAAAAGCGATTATTTCCCTTGTTTGCGAACGTTTTAAGATTAGACGATAATATTCTAGCATAGATAATATTCAGTATTTTTAAACTTTTCCTTTTCTTGTCTGTGATAGCGCGATTGCTTGTTATAAAAATTTCATTTGGGAGAAAATTCCCGTTGATGTATTTCCATGGTTCACAATTGTTATCAGTGTTAATTGTTCTTTATATTATTTTTTTTTCATTCTGTGAGGCCTCGTTCGTCCAAGAATTGTGAATTGCACTTTGGGTCAGTTTGAGAAATCTCCCTCTGAAGTGAAATATGGCAAAAGAGGCGTATCAGGTGTCACGATGCAAAAGCGATTTGTAATTTTACTTGCTCAACTGGATATGTCCTTTAGTTGCTACTTTTGAATCAAAAGACGAAAGGATAATTGTTACTGCTCTACTTGATGTATCCTTTAGTTGGGTGTTCTTTTTAGAGGATAAATTTTACTTCTCTTGATATCTCCTTTGTTGTACCTTTTAGAATCCATCCCATACTATCTCTAAAAAATAGAGGTTTTGCCTTTCTAATTTTTCGAAATTACCAGGGCAATTTCCTTGTACACAGTCCGTTGCATTTTTCCACACCCCTGCGCATTATCTTTGTCGCGATCTCTGTTTTCCGAGGCGTATGGAACACTAGAACAAAACTCCCGACTTTAAAAGTAAATCGTTTGCTCGCTCGTTTACTGCAGATGTGTTTGCGTTCTCTTTTTCGTTTCTTCCATTCTGCTTCCTGTGTCTCTTGCTCGGAGTTATTTCTTGTTTATTATATACTCTGAAAATATTGCGGTAGTTATATATTTATGGAATACTAGAGATAATATTTTAGAAAACAAACAGGCATTATAATAAATTGTTTTGATGATTATTATGGGAGG